>JANBXA010000731.1:4912500-4920000 GCA_030556225.1 Cricetiscus sungorus | reverse complement strand
TAAGTACAGATTAATTACTTACAGGGATAAAGCCTTACCTAGCCACTTCTGCATGTAAGGCAACTAACTAAAGACAAATCTTGTCTGATGGGATATAGTAGACAGTCATCCAGTGCTCAGAGGTCTAGACTGCGTGGCATTTTAAGTGTTTTATTGAAAAGCTTTTCATAACAGAGACAGGCCAACTGCTGGCCCCACGCAATTCCTCCAAGAAAACTGGTGGACGTTGAGGAAACTCCACCCACAAAAGTGGCAACGTTAGCCACTGAGCAAGCCTGCCTTTCGCCTCAACTGCTGTGAAGGGGTCTTCTGTGGACAAGAGGGCCGTGGAATCGACTTCCTGCACATTGCTGGGGCCAACGGTAGGCAAGTCTTCGTAAAGCTCCTAATTAGTCCACAGCCCTGAGCTAACAGCAGAAGGCTGGTGTCCTTCAAGCCTCTGCCCTCAACTGTGGAGGACCTGGGGGTGGCTGTCCATGTGGCCAGCTAGTGAGTCTCTGTTACTCTCTGATCATTAACTCGGGTAAAAATTTACCCTTCTCAAGAGCTCTGATGCTTTTGACGACTGGTAGCTTTGCCAGCTTAAAGCAGCAGCCAAGACTCCAACTATCACAAAACAGATTTCAGGAGCGGGTATTTTAGGGTTTATCAATATGAAGATAGGAAAGTGTAGGGTGTGTGAAGGTCTGAGAACAGAAAGTTCTAACATAAAGTATACAAATGCAAGTCATCAGATTTCTCTCCCTCTCATTACACTGTTCATAGTCTTAACATTAATCAATAAAGTTTTAATAAACTACAAAATCAACTCTGACAGAGTACAAAACACCGAAATATGCCACTACAATAACTAAGCTCTAACTCAAGGTACTTCTCATTGTGCTAAAGGAATCTGTCAGTTTTAAGAGTGTTAATTCGTTCAACCAAATCATTTCTGACTTGAGTATACTGCCATTTCTACAAGGCACATTTCAGTACAGATCATAAACAATGGAAATGCTAATGTGTTTAAAACTTACATTTTCACTAACTCAAAGGATTCTTGTAAGTTCCATGGAACCGAACTGGACCCACCCAAACAGGTCAGATTCACTCCATACAAATACCATTCAACCTTCCTCTGGTGCTGGGACCCCCCTCCCTCATCTTATGATCCTCCTCCCCTCAAGTGCCAGGTCCTAAGAAAAATTTCTTTTCCTAAACTTAACCTCATTCTCTGCTCTGCCAACATCTGCCCAGGTCTAAAGAGGCACCAGAGAGTCCCATACAGCCTGGACTTCGATGAAACAACCAGCTACCCCAGGACGTGGCCGCACCCCAGCATTCCCAGGTCCCCCAAAGATGGCTTGTCCCTCTGCTGTTTCTCTGATCATTTATGTTCTTACTGCAATATCTGACGCCTTAGTTTTCACTGATAAAGAATAATTAAAGAAATGCTTTCATGCACTGCATGCTTCCCTTGTTCGGTGGGCACGGTGCCCCCCTTTTCAAGAAAGAAAGAAAGAAAGGAAGGAAGAAAGAAAGAAAGAAAGAAAGGAAGAAAGAAAGAAAGGAAGAAAGAAAGAAAGAAAGAAAGAAAGAAAGAAAGAAAGAAAGAAAGAAAGGAAAAAGAAAGAAAAGAAAAGAAATTGTCTTGCCATTGCTTTGCTTGGTTTCGTTGTGTGACACTGACAATGTTCTTTTCTAATAATAGGAATTCCTCAGAGAACAGACATGACAGTGGCAACATTCGATACTCAGTTTACTGCCAGATGAGATGCTTACAGGATGGAGAGGAAAGACAGAGCTAGCCAGAAACACTAATAACAGGCCAACAGCTTTATATCTAATACAGTGCCTATGCGTGTTATTTGGGACCAGGCTGGTGGGAAAATCGCTCGTAACAGGGGCATGCTCAGATGGGGCCTAGCCTACTGGGACCATCCCAGCAGGTGAGAAGAAAGCCAGCCAGGTTTTTGGGTCTAGGCTGGCCAAAGGACAGCCAGGGGCCTGCCCAGAGACCTTAGGCATCAGGCATGTGGACCCCTTCATGTAGCACGAAAAATAAGACTCAGAGATTGGGGTTCAAGCTTCAAGCAGAAGATCAGAAAAGCAAAGCAGCCGAGCAGTAGGTCTTACCTCTACCAGGCTGAATTGTCAATCCTGTGTCCATGAATCCTCAGAGGCAAAAGCTCTGAGTTCCTGTCTCCTCCTCCTTTTATTTCTTTTTCTGCCCAGCCTTTTCACTCTTGTCTCAAGTCCCCAGTGCTGGGATGGAAGACGTGTGATCCTTTGTGTGAGCTGTTTTTCTTAGCTCCGGATCAATTTCCTGTAGTCAGTGCGGCTTTGAACTAACAGATCCACCTGCCTCTTAATCCTGAGTCCTGGGATTAAAGGTGTGTGCCACCACTGCCTGGCCTCTATAGCTTGTGGCTGACTTTGCTTTCTGAATCCTCAGGCAAACTTTAATAAATCACAAATAATACATCATCACACCCTCATTTTAAGGACATAAGGGGCAGAGAATTGTTAGATAAGTGAACTGGCTCATATACCATGGAAAGACACATTATGGATGAAAGGTAATGGAGAGGATTGGGCAGATGTGGGAGGCCAAGTTGCCTCCTATATCCATGGTAACAACAGTGAGGGGTAGATTGAGGAGGGAGGGCTGCTTGCCACACGGGAACTGAGCAAGGCTGCTACCGAGGGGCGTGTGTGGGTCCTATAGGAGCCAGGGTCTGGGTTGATACTCATGGGCCTCGTTGCCTTTGAGTGCCATGCTGATCCCAGAACTGAGCTGCCTCCCGGAGCCAAGTTTGGGTCCCCAAACCATGCTGCCACTGGAGCCTTAGTTTCAGCCAGGTCTAGGTTGCTGGGGAGGACCATGTCTGTGCCCATGGCCCTACAGCAGCTGAGGTCTATGTTGATGTCGGTGTCCACACAGTGCCACCAAAGGCCACACGAAGCCTGAGGTCTGGCTGCATTCTATGGCCTTCTTGGTGTCCAGGGACCATGCTGCAGTCAGAACCATCTAGGGAGTGATCTAGGAAGGAAGGCCCATTAGACGTTTTCTTGCAGGTGATCAAATCATTCAGGATGGTGTTTTGGGTTTTTCTTTTTTTCCAAGTTTCCATATTTGTCTTTGAGTTTTCACGAGGGAGCAACACATGGTCCATCGGCATTCTATGAGGACTGCCTGTACCTTAGCCATGGGGACGCCTCTGTTGCTGCTGGAGTGGTTTTCAGGGTGCCTTCTAGCCACCTCTTTCCTGGTCCCACCGGGGAAACACTTCACAAGTCACAAGGTGGCTTGTTTCCACCTCTGTCTCAGAGATTGCCTTGAGAACGTTGCCTAGGTAACCTTCCTGTAGAACAATTTGTCAGATCTTTACATGAGTGCTCCATAGCTGGAATATCTCTGGACCCCCTGATGGGACACTCTGTATCTCTGGACCCTTTGACAGAACACTATCTCTGGAACCTCTGATGGGACACTCTATCTCTGGACCCCCTGATGGGACACTCTATCTCTGGAGCCCTTGATGGGACACTCTATCTCTGGACCCTCTGATGGGACACTCTATCTCTGGACCCTCTGATGGGACACTCTATCTCTGGACCCCCTGATGGGACACTCTATCTCTGGACCCTCTGATGGGACACTCTATCTCTGGAGCCTCTGATGGGACACTCTATCTCTGGACCCTCTGATGGGACACTCTATCTCTGATGACCGGAAACTGCTCTGATGTGCACTTCCTGCCCCAGAAGGGCGCGAGGTGGTGGTGGCCTGTCTGCTGCTCCGGGGCTGCAGAGTACCACCCATACAGCCCAGGGCACGGCCAGGTCTTCCTTTTCCTTTCCCCTTGCAAACTTTTAGTCCAACCCTCCTGCTGATCTGAAATCCCAGCATTCTGGATACCAGGGCTGAGGAAGCGGGCTCCCCAGCCTGTGCAGAACGAGGCGGCTTGGAGCCTGAGAGAAAGACGGTCTTGTAAGGACTCACCATGTGATAAGTTTCAGTGCCACCAGGTCTTGGTAGCTACCTGGTACCAGGAAGAGCCTTTGATGGACCTGCTTGTCATAAGAGCTGGCATGGACCGGCCGGTATTACCCAGCGCTGTGCACGAGTGACACCAGCACTGTGCCACCTTCCGTTTCCTCTGCTCCTCTGAAAGCTTCCACCGTCCGGATTTTCCTGACCTTGCTGTGCTCCATCTTGACGTTTCGGGCGGTGGTGTTTTCCGCTGGTGGAGGTGAGGTGAGTTAAGGGGGAGGAGAGGCAATAATAGGCAGAAGAGCCCCAGCCCACACACAACCGCAAAGGCCATGTCCATCGCCCAAGTGGTGATGCTGGGCGTCAGCCATGACGAACCAACGCTTTCCAGAAGAGACAGAATTCGCCTTCTGAATCGCACTGCTGCTCTCAGGCAACTGAACGCTCAGAGTTCTCTCTGGGAGTAGGCAGCTGGGCCCAGGCCTGCATCACAGAGCCCCTGTCCCAGTCACAAAGGGCTCCTGAGCGTGGGGGAGGGGTGGTAGGCAGAGGTGACGGAACAATCCCTCCCCATTCTCCAGCCTTCCCAGCTCCAGAGCCTTTTGTGTCAATGTTTCTACTCCCCCTGCACACTCTGTCAGAAACAGAGTCTTGTCCATTCCCCCCCCAGAAAGGCTGAGCATGCTCTGTGGGCTTTTGAAGCCTCAAGCCCCCCCCCCCAACAGGTCACACCTCCTAACCCTTCACAAAGGGCATGCAAACTGGTTATCAAGCACTGAAGTACATGAGCCTCTGGGCTTTATTCAAACGATCGCATCCATTCTCTGGCCTTCCATAGGCCTCTAGCGATACCATAAAATAAAATCCACTTACTCAAACTTCAAAACTCCCTGTAGACTTTCGTGGTCTCAACGCTATTTCAAAGTCCAAAACTTCTTCTGAGACTCAAGGCAATCTCTTAATTGTAACCTCTTGTAAAAGCAAACCAAATTACATGTTTCAACATACAATGTCACAGAATACATATTCCCATTCCAAAATGGAGAAAAGAGGAACCAAAGCCAGACCAAAAGCCAGCAAGGCAAACTTAAACTGCATCGCCGTGTCTGGTACCACGGGCTCTTCAGATCTCCCCTTCCTTTCTGCTTTGTTGGCCACAACACACTTCCTTCTCTTGGGATGCAGCACCCCGTTAGCAGCTGTCCCTGGCAGGTATCCTGTGGCTCTGCCCCGGTGAAATGCAGGCCTCACCTTCACAGCTCCACACAATGGCCTCCTTCACCACAGAGGATGACTTCCAACTCCTTTACTCCTGTTTCCTTCATGACTCTAACACCAGAACCACATGACCAAAGTCGCCAAGCGGGGCTGCCTGCTTAGGATGAAGCCAGGAACGGGACCCTTCTGGAACTGTCTTGGCTTTGATTGTCCTTGCTCTTTAGGGACAAGCCATTCCTGAGGCCCCTTCTTCTCACAAGGTGCAGGCTGTGCTGGGTGGGGCCTTGCCTTGAGGGGACCACTCCCTTCATCCTTTCCTTCCTCTTTACCTTTTCAGCACCAATCAAGGCTCCAACATTAAATTTTGTGGGCTCTTTTTCTCCTCAGACTGTGCATTTGTATTTCTTCCCGCCCTGCTTGCTCCTTTTCATTGTAGATCTTCATAACAGTGATCTCTAATAGCCACACAACAGAACCGACTGCCTTGAAACCTTCTCTGCCTATTAAAATCTATGAACTTTGTCTAAAGATTCTCAATTTAGTTTCAGGCCGACTCTATGGACAAGGACAGAAAGTGCCCGTGTTTTGCCAAAATACCACAAGAACAGTCCCTTGCCTGGAGCTAATACCATCCCCTCTGGGGTCTCTGGGGTCCACATTGCTCTCCGTCTTCCAAGCTCCCACTAGGCCTCCCCTTAAAGCCTTGCTTGCAGCATTCAGCCACTTCCCTGGCCCAAGGTCTTCCACATTGCTCATAAAATCCAGCGTGTTCAGGCCCGCGGCCCCAGTACCCCACTTCTGGTACCAGCTTATGTCTTAATTACGTTCCCATTGCTGCGAAGAGACCACGACCAAGGCAACTTAGAGGAAAGAGCTTATTGGGGTTTACAGTTTCAGACGGTGGGGTCCATGACCGCCACAGTGGGAGCAGGACAGCAGGTAGGCAAGCGTGGTGCTGAGTTGGTAGCTGAGAGGCAGAGGGGAATGGTGTGGGCTTTGGAAACGACTAAGTCCACCCCCATGATGTGTGCCGCGCCCACTCCTGCCAGCAAGGAAGACGTGACTCCGGGAAGATCTTCTTCATGCAGTTTTAATCAGGATCCTTGAACATGTTTCTTCTGACCCGCAGGGGCCTGGGGGACCCCTGCACAGGCTTAAATCCCCTTGCGCTAACTGTTAGAAACCTGCAGTCTGGACCCTGTTGGGCCATGCCCAACCCCCACCTTTTTAATAGCAACAAGAGGTGGGAATGCTGGGGCTCAGCAGTCTGTGGACCCTGCCTCTGGGCGGGAAGCCTATGGCCACATAATGACTACCTCAGGCTTTACCCAGCTGCTCAAGCTTTTACCTGGCTGCAGGATACCCGGTTATGCATGTGCAAGCCCCCCTTTTAAAGCAAGCGCGCCAAGCGCACCTCTCTCTTGTTTCTTGCTTCTGCTCTTTCTCTCTTGCTCTCTCTGGGACCCCTTCTGTCTCTCTCTCTCTTCGCTTTTGGTTGGCCACCAGCTACCCCCCCTTTTCCTCTCCCCTCTCTCAATAAACTCCACGTGGGCGCTGAACTCGTGTTTGTGTTTCTTAGGCAATAGCTGCATCAAAAGAACAACACTAACCAACCCCAGTGAGCTACGTGGACCCTGCAGATAGGCTACTCTAACGCGGAAGCAGACAGGCTGAACAGACTTAACCAATTAAGGGCTTGTTTACGCCAGAGCGCGCTCACCCTCGGGGAGGTGGAAGCCAGCGCCATTTTTAAGGTGCGGCACTTCGCAGCTCTCTACAATGATGCACCTCCTCCAACAAGGCCACACCTTCTAGCCCCTCCCAAGCAGTTCCACCAGCTAGGGACCGGGCATCCAAACACAGGAGCTTATGGGGCCTTCTCATGCAAACCATCGCAACAGTGGACGCTTTACACGGAGTCTACCTAGCAAGTAGGGAAGAGCTGGCATCTTCACAACGTGAGTCTTCTTACCTGTGTGAACATGAAGCCGTTTCCCCGACTCCTTCTGTCACAACCCACCCAGTCTTCACAAACTGGTTTCCTTTGAAACTGGTTTCCACACTGTCGCAGGGATGAGCACACATGTTGGGAGTGGGGGTGTTAATATTTGTTAATTTAAAAGATTACTTCTTTACTATTCCTTTACAAAAACAAAATAAAAAATTTACTACTCCTATTTATGATAATATTCAGGTAACAAAACGATATCATTAAAATGTTCTTCCCCCAAGGCCAGGAGGCCATGGCACACGCCTTCAATCCCAGCACTTGGGAGGTAGAGACAGGCAGATCTCTGTGAGTT
>JANBXA010000731.1:4880000-4907500 GCA_030556225.1 Cricetiscus sungorus | reverse complement strand
CAGCCTGGGCTACAGAGTGAGCTCCAGGACAGCCTGGGCTACAGAGTGAGCTCCAGGTCAGCCTGGGCTACAGAGTGATCTCCAGGTCAGCCTGGGCTACAGAGTGAGCTCCAGGCCAGCCTGGGCTACAGAGTGAGCTCCAGGTCAGCCTGGGCTACAGAGTGAGCTCCAGGCCAGCCTGGGCTACAGAGTGAGCTCCAGGACAGCCTGGGCTACAGAGTGAGCTCCAGGTCAGCTTGGTCTACAGAGTGAGCTCCAGGACAGCCTGGGCTACAGAGTAAGCTCCAGGACAGCCAGGGCTACACACAGAGGTCCTGTCTTGGGGGCAGTGATTGCCTGCTGTAAAGAAGTGTCCCAGTTTGGTGATGTGGTACACACCTGTAACCCCAGCATTTTGAGAGTGAGGCAGAAGGACCATGGATTTAGGGTCATCCTCAGCTACATGTCGAGTTTGAGGCCAGCCTGAGCTACATGGGGCTCTACCTCAAAAACAAAACAAAACCCTCTGTTTTCCTGAGGAAAATTACTAATTTGGTAAGTTCCACAGAGAGCACAGCCCCATGCACACTGAATTTCACCTAAGTCCTACGTGCACTAGGGTTAGGAAGTGGCCGGAAGCATGGCAGAGGACACCCACACTGAGTCTGAAGCCCACACTGAGACTCAAAACCAAACTACAGGATGAGTGCCTCAGAAAGAAAGGGGGCGCTTAAAGCTTTCGCAGAAAGCAGAAGATTAGCACTCACGTTCTACCAAATCTCAACACTGTTGTGGCGTCATCCAATTAAACCTTTAAAATACTGTAAGTCAACTGCCCATGCCCTCACTCACGTTATCATTCCCTTCCACCACCAAGTTTGCCCAACACTTTAAAATGGCTACAGAATTAAAAACTTTAAAAAGTCCAAATGCACTCTACACATTGCACTTTTCTTACGGGATGAGCTAGTATCTTTTATGGCAAGATTCCAAAACTGCTGCATAAATTGCATTGTGAAATTGGTAACTCGTTGCTGCAGAGATGGAGTGGTGCAGAGCCCAGGCAGGGACCACAGCATGTTTGCTAGCATCCAGGGCTGCTGTTCACAACGACTATGTCACTCCGGCTATGCAGTTCCTCTTTGGGCACACGTACATCCCACCTCCACAGGACAGACAGGTAGGCTACTCCAGGTTCTACTGAAGATGAAGGCATTGCTGGCACCCGTGCAGTGCTCTTTCTGGCAGATCCATAGGCCACCGCCCTCTGTTTGGGTCGCTCTAAGATTGGCCTGGAGTTCTGACTTCCATTCATTTGGTCTCCATTTCTTGGTTTTGGCTTCCGGATCTATGTCTTCCGCTGTTGTCATGGCTTGAGAACCACAAGTGTTCCCAGTATTACTAATCTACCGGAAGTTCACTGAAGCACGGTCTGGCATCTTGCTGCTGACCCGCACTCTGGGCGTGGGAAGCTAAGCAGTTATGAGAGGACACAGTAGGCAAAGCCCTGCCCCTCCGTACTGTTCATGCCCCTCCATGCTGAGCCCTGCACAGGCTGGAGCAAAGGCCTAGGATGCCATGCGAACAAAGCAACAGCCCATTGGTTCTGAGAGATAAGGTCTGATGCTCATCCTTTAAGGAAACCCTCAGAAAGGCATCCAAAAGTCTAGATTTGGGGATTCAGCTTATAAGTGTGTGTGTGTGTGTGTGTGTGTGTGTGTGTGTGTGTGTGTGTGCTCGCACCACAGTGTGGTCCTGGAGGTCAGAGGGAGTCCACTCACTCCTACTTTGTGGGTTCCTGAATTCAGGTCCCTGCTGAGCCATCTCTCTGATCTGGAAAAATCAGGACATAGTGTCAGAAATCTCTCTTGTTGGAGAGTCTGCTCCAAACTCCTTTAATTTACGTGGGAAAGCACACAGCATGGTCATCTGCACAGCGCCACCCTTCCCTGTTCTGACATGGAGTCAGACTGCACCATGGCCATAACTAGCCTGGAAACATGCTCGTAATCATTGAACAGCATTTGTTGGGTGAGCTGTAATTTTTGATAGCCTTCCTCTTGCATTGTTTTGGCACCGTCAACAGCTCCATGAGCCAATCCATGGCAAGCAGTGGACTGTAGAAAGTTCTCAGCTCTGGAACACGGTTCACCATGATGAAATAACTGCAGTATCTCGAGGGCTGAGTGTGGACCACAGGCTAGGAAGTCAGAGGATCACTCTCAGACACAGCATCAGCTCCTTGCTGCTCTGGTGGGGACACAGAGGTCTCCATTTTCTCAGGTGGCCTGGGAACCGAGCCACATGAACTTAGACAACAATAAATAGAAACACTGAAAAGCTCGACACCTTCAATGCTGGAGCTTGCAGACCAAGCACTACCTGGTCTCGTGAATGCATCACATGGTCCGTCCTTTCCCCGGGGAAGATTCATCTTTCGCAGAACTCTAAGTAAGTGTTCATCACAAATGCCACATAAGCAGCACCAAAGCTACAGAGATCAAACTCCCCGGAACCCAGTTAGAAACTTCTTTCCGGGACACTAACTTCTCTCTTACTAATTCAGGGCAGGTGCATACTGATGGCTTTGGCCTCTCATTATCAGAAGGTTCCAGACATTTCAAGGAATCCTACTAAAAAGTCAGGAAATAACAGGCCAAACTGTGCGGTCTGCCCTGGAGAGGCTGGAGGTGCAGACGGTCTCCACAGACTAGGTTTGCGCCCTGGGAGGCAGAGTCTGAGCAGATGCCAGTTAGATTTGCTCAGCCATCAGGAAGTTTACAGACCTAACAAGGTCTTGGGGGAGCATTTTGTGATCCTTTTCTGCACACTAAGGGGTGCAGACGTTTGGTGGAAATAACCTTACTGTGTTTGATTGACATGAGTGAGACTTTCTTATACACACAGGTAATTCAGCTCGTAGGAGGGCACATGCATCCATATGCAAACGCCACCCCAGTTTCCCGCTTTTTAGTGAAATTTTACTTTGTGTGTGAGCGTTTGCCTGCTTGTGCATATGTGTACCACATTCATGCGAGGTGCCCATTGGGAGGCTGAGCTACAAACCGTTGTGAGTCACCAGGCGGGTGCTGGGGCCCGGGTCCAGGTCCCCTTCAGAGCAGCAAGTGCTCTTAGCTGCCAAGGCCTCTCTCCAGCCCCATTTTCTGTTTTGAAGTGACTAGGTTACTCATCGAGAAGGCCGTGTTGTCATTCCAGAGAGTGCGGGGAGCACGGGGCACAGCTTTCCAGCAGTCAGGAGAAGATTCCCACCCTTTGCCCTGTGATGAGGACTCCCTGGACACGAGGACAGCACTGGCAATGGTAACGTTGTCCCTGCTGTGGGAGCCCCTAGCTCCCACCCCAGCGTCGCTCTGGTTTCTAACACAGCAGCGTTAGCTTCTGCTGTATCCACACATTATGGAACCAGATATTCCCCCCTCACAGGAAAGGGACGGACAGGGACACCAGGAATTAGAAGGAAAGGGAAAATGATTAGGCTTTTGCAATGACAGAGAAGATCTTTCCATGATCTTAGTGAAGTGACCCATAATTATACTGGTGTCTGTTTTCGGGGAGAAATGTCCCTGACCAGCTCTTTCTTAGGGTCCCCAGCACAGGCACAATTTGAGCAGACAGGTACAGTCCCTTCTATTAAGAGACACAGATACAAGGCTGGGAAGGGTGCCTGGAAGTTTTGCTGCAGATAAAAACAAAACAAAACAAAAAACCCTGGCATAGCCCTGTCCAATAGTGGAAGGTAAGTTAATGGAGATATTTCTGAAAGCCCCATTCCCCAGATTCTAGACTATGGGAATTCAGGCTAGCATTGGTTGGTGGACATAATGGGCTTTTTTTCTTGAGGAGAAAACATCCTTTAGTGGGAGCCGTTAGAGCCCTGTCTACCGTGTAATCTTATAGTTTCTGACAGTTGTAGATTTGTGAGTTTCCTTCAGTAGGGGTGCAACTGTTTTAGAAATGATCATTTATTACTCGTGTTCTATGGGTGCGCCCGGAATTGTTTTGTTTATGAACACACGCATGTGTGTTTATGGGCACCCGCATGTGTGTTATGGGTATGCCCATGAGTGTTATGTTTATGGGTACTACATATGTACAGGTGCCATGGCATCCAGGAACTGGCGTTACAGGAAAGAATGGCCCATCCTGACTGGGTGCTGGGAACTGAACCCAGGTCCTCTGCAAGGGCACAAGCACTTGACCCCTAAAATCTGTCAAGTCCCTGGGGATACCCCTTGAAGTGATGTTTCACAAGGGTGTGGCCTATGCTCCAGTGGGAGTGGGTACGGTGCCGTCGATTGGTAATAACTGGGACTGGGGTCACGGTTCAAGGGCACATTTTCCTTTCGAGACAGGGCTACCGTGGCCCAGGCTGGCTCCCATTCACTCTGCGGCCAACAATGGCATTCAGTTTTTGATCTCTTACCTCCACCTCCCAAAAGCTGAGATCCTAGGACCCAGTTTATGGAAATTAAATTTTCTAATAATCACAGCTGTAATACTCCAGCCTTTCTGTATGGGAAAAGATTGTTCTGGAAATTACCATCTGTGGGCATCCAGTGGACAAATCCACCCACCAGGTTTAAAGCATAAAGCTTCTGGGAACATATCACTTACGGCTTTCATTCACGTCCACACACCGATGCTTGGCTACGCTTGGTTATGTGTGGGGCGTTGCACTCTACTCGATGGGTCTGAGAGTGCAGGGCCCTTGTGCTGCAAGATTTAAAGACTCGGCGAGTGCCAGGCAGGCGTCCAAGCCGCCCGGGCCATGCTTCGCAAGGGATTTCCACCCCTGAACATCAGCTTTGCTTTTCCACTTCAGGTGCCTGAGTTGTTCATTAAATAGATTATGGCGGGCAACTAGACTTGGGTCAACCTCGTGGAGATCATTCCAACCACATAGTTTAATAATTTCACCTCTGGCTACTTAGCATGAAAATCTGCCAAGTCATTTCCTGGGTACTTAGTTCTTATTCTGCTTACTGCTGGGTTAAACATCAGGGGCTGTTTATGAGCCGCTGCCTTCTTCACTACAAGTCTGAGAATTCCTGTGAAGGCCAAAGGAAGGATCTTAAAGTCACAGAATCCTGAACTTGACAGTCTCTGCCATGCATGACCTTGAAGACCCCGCCACAAACCATGAACTGTAAGGGACAAGGCTTAAAGTGGCCGTGATCAAGGACCTGATCAGACCTGAAACAGTGATGCGCTTGGCAAGAAAAGTTGTTTATGGTCATGACCTACAACTTTCAGGAGGTGGATCGTATGTGGCCAAAGTTGGCCAAAGTTGACCAAACCTCGTGCTATGGATTGATTCTCCTGTCAGTCTCCTGGTTAGCGAGGACACGGGCTGGGCCTTTCTGTCTGATTCTTGCATATAACAGGTACAAATAACAGGAGTATGCTTGAGGCTGTTCTACTAAGACTGTTATTTTATGAATGTCATATGATTTCTGAGACACATTGACAATAACACACCCCTATAAAAATAACAGAAAATTATAGCATGACTTCTGTTAGCAATGTTTTCCATGTAATTTAATATAACAAGCCCAATTAATTTAATTTCTCTTCTTTCATAAAGAGAATCATCTTTTTGAGCTATTCCAAGGATCCACTGGGGAAACCTGAGAATTGTTTAATTCATGGTCAAGAAACATATGTGGGGCCTGGAGAGGCGGCTCCACAGTTAGGAGCTCTGCCTGGTTTCCATAGGACCTGGATTTCATTTCAGTGTCCACAGGCAGCTCAGATGTGATACATGTTACATGTCAGACTGACACGTCTGTAACTCCAGTTCCCGGTGATCTAACACTGTCTTCTGGCCTCTGAGAGCACTACACATGTATGTGGTACACAGACATATATGCAGGCAAAACACCCATGCACTTAAAATTTGACCGGAAAAAATATTTACTCTGATTTGATTTGGGGAAATCCAGCAAAATTTCAAAGGCTTAAAACTTCCTTACTCAAGATCATATCACAGGTACAAGACTCTCTTTTCAGCCCAGTGACCTTAGCACGTCAAAGGCAAACGCAAATTCTCAAGTTGTTACCTTAACTTAGCTCTTTTACACAGGACTGGGGTTCTTCATGTGAACAGCACCTTAATAGGGACAGTTTTAGCACAGTATAAACAGGATCCCTGTTTTCTAGGCTAAGAACCCCAAGTTAAATTAAATCCTCCACAGTATCCTGTTAAGACCCAGCCATGCTGACAGGGGAAGGCAGGCTGCATTACCTAGAAGTAACGTGCCAATGTTTCAAAGACCAAAATGGCCAGCCAGCATGCTAAAAAAAACCTTATTATTGTTTTAACAGCAAGAATGAAATTGTAGTATTGCAGTGAACTTTAGGTGCCACTGCTCAATTTTTAGGAAAATCTGTGAGTGGCTCCTTTCTAATCTCAGCAAATATGGCCATGTGTCCTCAGCCTTCCCCAGTGCTCTCATCTGTTCAGGGTTTGCATTAATTCCTCGTCTTGTTTTTGAACTAATCATATGCTTTAGCACAAAAACTACCTCATCTTTCCCTATAGAGAATATCTGTGTTCTGAGGTTACCCTTACTGAAGTTACACATATTGTCTTGTAAGCATCTTGGTTTTAAAAGGTTTCGTGTCATGCATTGTTTAAACTTTAGTTTTGAAATTCTTTTTAATTACATATGTGTGTATGCATGTGTGGGATGTGCACATGAGTGCAGTTGCCTGAGGAGGCCTGAGGTGTAAGATTCCTCCAGAGTTGGGGTTTTAGGCTGTTGTGAGCTGCCCACTGTGGCTGCTGGGATCCAACCAGGGTCCTCTGCAAGGGCAGTAAATACACGGATCCCGTGAGCCGCCTCTCCAGCCTCCTCATGAATTGTTAAGTCTGTGCTCTCAGGTGCTGTCCACCTCATGTCATGAGATGGGGCTGCTCTACTGGCTCAGAATCAGGATGAGGCTGTCCAGCAGGCTCCAGGGAGGGGTCGCTCTCTGATTCCCCAGCTCTGGATTTCAAGCATAAATCATCAAATCCAGGTGTTTAAAATGTGAATTCTGGAGATCTTACTCAGGCTCTCATGCTGGTGGGGCAAGCTCTCTCCCACTGAGCCCTCTTGTTTTAGATATTGAAGCAGTGTCTCTCTGGATTACTCAGGCTAACCCTGAGCTCAGGCTAGCTCATGCAGGTCCTGAATTCTTGTTTCAGCCTTCTGAGGTGCAAGTCTTATAATTCTGTGCCCCGAGGCCAGGGTGAGGAATTAGCTTGTTAAGTTTGCTTCCTAACATCTGCATAAAGTACATTTGAAATTGGGCCTTACCTAATGCTAACAGTCTCTCCCTGGGCAGGAACCTTCTTCATCCCTTTAAAGACTACTTCATTTAATGTGCTCCTGACCTGGGGGTGAGTTCCCAGAAAGTCGCTGGGGCTCAGCCCAGGCCTCAGACTATTTCACCTTTAAAAACGGACAAGTTTGATAAATTGTTCAGACCTAGAAAGTAGACCATGTGCCTGTGAATTTGAAATCTTCAAAATGTGGAAAGAAGCTATTGTCATTCTGTTTAATAAAGAAGCAGAAACTTAGGTAAATACTGAAAGTCGAGGTTCTAACCATGGAAGACTCTGCAGAGCGAAGGAACACAGTGATGAGGGTTTAGATGCTGCCACTGAGTAGATGACAAAGATGGAGACAGCAGGTGGCCTGACAGCCTGGACTGGGCTGCTGAGGGCTCAGCAGACACTGCATCGCGATGAGGGAGTCAGAAAGGCTCCCCAAAGTGGCAGAACTGGCACATGGCACTGCAAAGCACCTGTAAACGCTCACTCTGGCATGTTGTGTCTCCCATGGAAATTGTTCAGGAGAACAATTTTCCCAGTGAGGATTGGTGATTTGTCAGGACTATCATGGAAGACCCAAGCAGCCACATTTGTAGCCTGACCACAGGTGTGTGACTTCCTTAGCAAAAGTACCCTTACATCTTACTAAGCAAAACTGTTTGTTTACACACACACACACACACACACACACACACACACACACACCATGTACAAAATCATGTATAGTGTTTTTGTAAAGACTCAGGCATTACGCTGGTTTGTCCCTGTCACCTGGCAGAATGCTCTCAGGCAGTGCTCTGGTCAGCCCAGGGTTCCATGAGTGCTAGTCTGCAGGCAGGTTCAAAGGACCCTTTTGAAAGTCAACCCCTGCCCACTTATGCTCTTTTTTTGTTTGTTTGTTTGTTTGTTTGTTTTGTGACTTGGGGTCAACAGTATGCCAACTTCCAACCATTTTTCCTTCAAATACATCTGTAGGCAGAATTTTCTGTCCCACCAGCCAGCTACCAATAACCACACAGACAGTTATTATTAATTATAAATGTTCAGCTTATAACTTAGCCTTGTTACTAAATAAATCTTACAATTGAAATTAACCCTTATTTCCTTATCCATGTTCTGCCATGTGACTCAGTACCTTCCCTCAGTATGACATGTCCATCATGCTTCTCCTTGAGTCTCCAGATGACTCAGGCCTCCTTCATCCAGCATCTTCTCTGCCTTGAAATCCTGCCTTGCCATCAGCCATTCAGCTTTGTATTAAAACAATCCAAGTGACACCTATTCACGGTGTTCAAAAACATTATTCCACAACAATATTTTTTTTGAGACAGGGGTTCTCCTTGTAGCCCTGGCTATGCTGCAGCCCTCGCTGTAGACCAGGCTGACCTCTAACTCAGAAACCTGCCTGCTGCCCCTGAGGGTTGGGATTAAAGATACGCACCACCACCACCTGACCCGAAAAGTTTTGATATACTTCCTCCCACTGTTTCTACCTTTTCCTAGTTTGGAAACGCATACACAGAAAAATGTGGGAACTATATAATTGATAAGTAGGAAAATCCAACATTCATGCTCGGGAGAGGAGACACTGTTTGTATCAAGTCCAGTGAGCTTCTCTCTCATAAGCTTATCCTTCCCAGAATTCCTCACTTGGCCAACGTTTCCCACTTACAGTCAGTGCAGCTCAGCTTTGTGTGATTACTGAGATCTGTGTCCTTGTGTTTAAATCCCAAAGCTATGGAAAAGCAGCCAGGCGTACCGTGAGCCTTTCCACACTCTTACCTCGATTGACAACTTCAGTGTTTTACTGTTTTCCTTGAGTCTTAATCTTCATACATGTATATATGACATGTATGTACATGTACATGTGTGTGAATGGATTTGCTGAACCATTAAAATCAATGTGAAACCCCGGTTTTGGGAAAAGAAAGAAAAAAATATGCAAAACCGTTTCACAACCAAGTCATACAGCATACGTCTTAAAAGAAAGAACTGAAAAACCCCACAGAATTAAGTAATTTTTACACTAGGAATGGAGGTCCATACCTCTAAGCCTGTGGTTTGTGGGGTGGGGGATGCAGGAGGAACAGGAGTGCAAGGCCATTCTTGGCTGCCCACTATGGAGTGGCGTGAGGCGTGAGGGCCGTGAGTAGATAAACCCCCAGGGGATCACATTGCTCTCTGGACGATTGTTTTGCAATGTAGATTTCCCTGAACTGAAGGTCTTTAAAGAATACACTGTCTCATCGACCCCCACTCTTCTATGGTAGAACAATCTGATATCGCTCTTTTTACAGCTTATTTTAATGACTGTAAATAAAAGGCTTCTGTCTATTTAATTTTAGGGGATGAGTGTCGCTATACTGGGACCCACATTTCAAGACCTGGCAGCGAACGTGAACAGAAATCTCAGTGGCCTGTCTCTTATATTTGTGGGCCGGGCCTCTGGGGTACTGTGTGGCACCTTGATTGGTGGGGTTCTCTTTGACCACATGAACCAGTACTTCCTCTTGGGTGAGTAAACACCAGCCTTTGCTTCCTCGCCTGTCCTGACTTCGCACCTTGGCCCTATGTGGGAAACACAGCCTGCAGAATGCTTGACAACACATGAGGGTGGAGCTCGAGGGTCTCGCTGGCAGCTGAGCTCCTGGACTCCCTGCCCTCACCTTGGGTGCTGGAAGAAATCTGTGATCCCTCTGGAAACTTGATCGGCCCTGGGGAGTCTGGTGGCAACCCTGGAATGCTGACCTTTCCTGTGATGTGGGCTCGGCTCCAGACTTAACACTGATTGGCTTCACTTTGCTTATCTGGGGGTAGGGCGGGGCTTCTCGGGCCACAGGCAGGGGTCAAAATGACTGCTAGAACCTGGCCAGGCTCTGTGAGTTCAGGACTAAACAGGAAAGGACAGGGGACTGTGATATTTTGCTCCAGTTTCCCATGTGTTTTCCCACTAAATTGACACAATTAAGGGAACTCTAGATGAATAAGACACAAAGAAAGGGAAATAAGTTATTGCTGATGGTTAAATACCTGACTCTTGTTCTGGTTCCCTCCCTGTGCCCCAAACTAATTAATTTAGCAGCATTTCAGCAGGAACTATGATACCGGAGGCATTGTTAACCCACATCTAAAAATTCTCCTCGTTTCTTAAATGTGGGACACTAAGTAAATAATGTCTAGCCTGTCTCCTTTGCTACGAAACTGCTGTATAATTTTTATGATTATAATTAATGTACTATACACCTTTTTAGGTCATAAGTTACAAAAGCCTTACAGAATTTACATGATTTTACATAACCACGGTACAAGCTTAACTCTCAGTGTCAATTCAGCCTTATTTTATATTCCTATAGTTTTGATGATCCTGAGGGATACAGATTCTGTAGCTTATTTTCATTTCTTAAATATAAAGTCTATTTTTGCAGTGAGGCTCATGCTCGCTAGACAAGCAAGCGTTCTGCTACTGAGTAAGTTCCCTGCTCCTACAGCTGACATTTTACCTTTCTCCCCAGGAGTGTCAATGGTGGCCACGGCAGTGGGCCTTTATCTCATTCCTTTCTGCAAGACAGCAGTGTTACTGATCATCACCATGTCTGTCTTCGGGGCTGCCATTGGCGCCGTGGATACAGGTGTGTGAAGCCCGCTGTGCCATCTGTAGGTGTGGAAACTCCACCGCAGATGATCTCGACTGTCCCTTGCATACTTTTGAAATGATGCCGATGTAATCACTGGGCTGTGGGGCCACTCACTCGGTCACTGCCACGGAACCCTTGGAGCAGCTCTTGGTGCAGGCTTGGTCACTGATTTTGAAGGCCAGCTACAAGCTGGACTCCGAGGCTTTGCTCTATGAGGGACTGCCTGCCCTGCAGGAGGTACTGGGATTGGCCATCTGTGGTTTCAGTGCGGGTGAAATGGACGTGTGTTTGGGGTAAATTGCATCAGTGGAAATGAGAGGAGCTGAAGGTTTAAAACAAGCACAGGGCTATCATTTGGCTAAGAACGCATAGAAGCAGACGTACAGTTAATTACACCCTGTTTCCCGAGCCAAGAGAGAATCCGTGCTGCTTGATTTCCTGTTAATTTTTCCTAGAGGTCTAGGTCTCCACCGGTATGCTTTCTCCATTTGTCAGTGTCTATTTGAAACCTACTAAATACCACACATGATGGGGACTTTCCTTCAATTCCTGCTCTGCGGCTCTACCTTGATGTCCTGTTTCTTTTTCCTGCTATTGAACAAAAGATGTTTTTCGTAGCATGAATTCTACTTGTTCTTAACAATAAAAACTCAGAGTCAGATGTTGGGGTTGAAGCTGAAGATCAGAGAAGCAGAGAGGCAGCCACTGGCTCTTCCCGCTACCGAAGTTCAGACCAATGGGTGGTCCTGTCCTCAGATGCATCCTCAGACTGATGGGGGAGGGCCTTCTGCATGCTGCAAATGTGTGTTGCTTTTATTGCTCAATGAATAAAGCTGTTTTGGTCAATGGACAGACAGGATGTAGCTAGGTGGGAATTCAGAACAACGAGGCAGGGAAAAGGAAGACAAAGGAGAGATTGCCATGTAACTACGGGAAGGTGGGACAGCCTGGCACTGTCCTGTCAGCCAAGACCATGTGCAGAAACATCAACTGATAGAAGTGGGTTAATAATTAGGAGACAGCTAGCAAATAAAAAGCCTGATCCACCAGCCAAACAGTTTGCAATTAATATGTTTCTGTGTGATTATCTGGGACTTAATGGCTATGGGACAGGGTGGGACAGAAACTTCTGTCCACATCAGATTGCTTAGACTACACTGCTCTTCAGGCTGCATCTCTCTCTCTTGTACCTCCCACCTCTCCTTGTCCAACCATACGGCTCCTGTCTCCACCCACTTAGTGCTGGGATTAAAGGCCTGAGCCCCGAGGGCTGGGATCACCTTCGTGTGCGCCCTGTTTCTCTTTTAGCCTGGGTCAGTTTTGTGTAGCCCAGGGAGGCCTTGAACTCACAGCGCTCCCTCTGTCTCCCATGTGCTGTGATTGAAGGATGTACCACCCTTAATTTCCACCACTAACTACTGTGGCTGCTGGGATTAAAGGTGTGTGTCACCCCTGCCTGCTGTCCAGGGCTGACCCGTGTGGCTAACGATGCCCTCTGAGCCTCAGGCAAGCCTTATCCGTTAGAACATAAAGAAAGCATCACCAAGGTTCCCTGTCTCTGCCCCTCCAAGCCCTCCTTCCTCCTTCCTCATGTACATTTGCCCCCTTTCTGTCTCCTATTAGGAAAGGAGGAGCTCTTAAGGGATAATAGTGGAATTAATGTAATATACGTTAAAGGAAGAGCCTGTACACTGGACTTGGACAAAACAAACAAACAGAAGGAAAAGATCCCGAGAGAAGGCACAGGACAGAGGCCACTCGTTCACTCGCTCAGGAGCCCCGTAGAAGCACTGGCCCGGAAGCCTTGGCGAACGGGGGAGGACCGGGCGCAGAGCTGTGCGGCCATGAGTGGCTACTGCAGTCTCTGAGCTCACGTGAGCTTTGCTCTGTTCGTTAGAGGCCTCGTCTCCTTGGTGATCTCCATCCCTCTGGCTCTCAGGGTCTTCCTGCGTCATCCCTGTCTTCCCTGTCTTCCACAGGGTTCCTTGAGCTCTGAGGGGAGGGAATTGATGGAGGGCAGTAATGTCTCTGTCTCTCTGTCTGTCTCTCTCTCTGCGTGCGTGTGTGTGTGTGTGTGTGTGTGTGTGTGTGTGTGTGTGTGTGCTGTCTGTGGGTCTCTGTGCTTGTTCCAGCCTGCTACAGGAAGCTTCAATGGCGATAGCTAAGCTGGCACTAATCTGCTTCCCTGGCTGGAATGTCCCTTGATGTTCTGATGTTATTTGATACACCATGCAATATTTTTAACTCAGATTTAACTCAGTTACAAAGTTGAGTTAAATGCTTATCTCAGAGCAACTGGCTAAAATAAAATATCAGTGGCTTGGTGCTTAGGGTTTCAGCTTGCCAGTGTTCAGGGTTGTGTGGATTCAGAAAGATGTACGGGTTTCCTGTAGCTGGAACACCAGAGCCTAGAGCATTCAGGTTCCTGATGGAAATGTTTTACATTTCTTTCATCCACAATGTTCAAATGGTGGCCAGAAAGCTTTGTTATTTGGCCTCTATCTGATGATACACAAATATTTCAAATACTTGTAATGAATGGTGCTGCTCCCAGTGTGGTGTCGGCACTGTTTATGAGCACCCTCTGCTAGTGTTTCTGGTTCTAGGGCGGTAGCATCCTCCAGCTTGTGGCATTTGATGTGTGAGTCTGGACTATCACAACACAGTTTTCTGGTGTTCATGGGTCATGTCCTTAACCAGAATGACTTGGGGCCAATATTGGCTTACTAAGAATGTCACAGCATTTCTGCCTTGTGACACAGGCTCAGCCTCTTTTCATAGTAATGACCTGCTGAGTTTTCCTTGCACTAACTGACAATTTAACTTTAACCATTACCCATGTTTCATTGGCAGGTGCAAATGTCCTCATCTTGAACCTTTGGGGGGACAAAGGAGCCCCACACATGCAAGCCTTACACTTCAGTTTCGCCTTGGGTGCCTTCCTGGCTCCCCTGCTGGCTAAATTGGCCTGGGGTGCGTCAGCCTCCGCTCAGAACCACACAGAGCCCGGCTTTGACCCTCTCGTGATGAACCGGTCCTCTGAAGCCTCCTCAGACTCTCTGTTTGCGGTACCTGAGGACATGAACCTGCTGTGGGCGTATGCTTCCATCGGAACCTATGTTTTAGTAGTTTCCGTCTTCCTGTTTGCTCTGTTTTGTAAGAAAAGCTCAAGGCAGAAAAAGTCCACAGCGTCTGCTCAGGAAGCTCGAAGAGCTAAATATCACAGGGCCCTGCTCTGTCTCCTCTTCATCTTCTTCTTCTTTTACGTTGGAGCCGAGGTGACATTTGGTTCTTACATATTTTCCTTTGCTACCACCCATGTTGGCATGGAAGAAAGCGAAGCAGCCGGCTTGAACTCCATCTTCTGGGGGACCTTTGCTGCCTGCAGGGGCCTGGCCATCTTCTTTGCAACAGTCCTACAGCCTGGAACCATGATTGTGTTGAGTAACATTGGCAGCCTGGTCTCGTCTCTCTTCCTGGTGCTTTTTGACAAGAGCCGTCTTTGTCTCTGGATCGCAACTTCTGTGTACGGAGCCTCCATGGCAACCACATTTCCCAGTGGCGTTTCCTGGATTGAGCAGTACACCAGCATCAGTGGGAAATCTGCAGCATCCTTTGTAATTGGTGCTGCCCTGGGAGATATGGCGATGCCTGCAGTAATCGGAATTCTTCAAGGACACTACCCAGATCTGCCAGTAGTTTTGTACACCTGTCTGGGGTCAGCGATATTCACTGCTGTTTTATATCCTGTGATGTATAAATTAGCCACCTTACCCTTGGAACGCCAGCGCAAAGGAAAAAGACAACCTGAGGACCAGAAAGCTCTGCCCACTAGTTCTCGGCTATGAGCAAGAGACTAACGGAAAAGATACAAAACAAAAAGGGCCGAAATGGGTTTTGAAATGGCTGAAATAAGTGACCCAGTGATCCCATCTGTGAGGGGTTCGTCCCAAGATGCTCTGCTGGAACCCTGGAGTGTTCTTCTACCGTATCCTTTAGACACTCCTGGACCTAAGGGACACATACTTAGAGGAAGAGTTACTTAGTGACTTTGCTGAATAAAGAGTTAATCAACTGGAGAGTGAATATCTTTCAATACTTACTGCATCCAGGCTTCCTGGGCCTACTTACAGAGTAAGCTGGAAACTGAAAGTTCTAGATTTTCAGCCTTCCATAAAGTTCCGAGCCGTCTCCTGTATTACAGTCCTGGTGGGAGATTTGTTTTGGCAGATGAGAAGGTGATGTTATGGCTGTCACCGTTCAGAGTATATGAAGTTGGGCTTGGGAAGCTCGGGGCTTTGCTCAGCAAGGATCACCCACTGGCATTCGGCCAAGTGTTCCGGGACAGTCTTTGTGAATGCATTCTGTAAGGGTCACAACCACTGTAGTGTAGGGCTAGGTCACCATGCACCAGCGACGATGACTGATTTCAGTTTTGTTTTGTTTTTCTACACAGGAGACAGGGTAAGGTTTAAGTTATGTATGTGTGACTTCTTGACACGACTCTTCCTTTCAGGTATTTCCTGAAACACTCAGCATAGGCGTCTCTGTCATCTCCAGACCCTAAAAAGGAAGATGACATGACTTCCAAGTTGAAAATCTATACATCATGAAGTTTTTGCAAGGTGTCTCCTAGAAATTAACGTATGCTCCAGCTCACTCAACGCTGCAAATACTGAGTGGAACAAAGATGATGAAAAGCTTAACTGAGAACGTGATACCCATTTCATTTGCCACTTAATATACGCAATACTCTTTTGGAAAATTCTACTGCAGTGCAGAGTTGAGTCCATCATAAGGTCCACCGTCTGTACTTTTAACACCTCTGAAATCAGGATATACCTTACAATCGATGATCATTTATCACTGGGACAAAGTTACTCGACGGTGTTTCCTCATATACATGTATACAATAATGATCTGTCCACTATTGCATCCAATAAAATAGACCCCAATGCAAGATGCTCTGTCATTCTTCAGAAGCCTCAAACATCAGGAGTGTTTGCTTGAAAGTTCAAGCCCAGTCTCCGAGACTCAGGGCAAACTTGTAGCTGTGAGCTTTTCTAGTGATTGAAAGAGTCAGGCATGGTATCTCATGGTGGCCTGAGTTTCAGGCCAGCCTCAAATACACAGAGCCCACGTCTTTAAGAAAAAAAAAAAAGAATGTGACTACTTCCACACTACCATGGCAGAGCAGTCACATTAAATTCTCCTCCAACAGGAGAATAAAAATAGCCAGAGCTCAAGACAAACCCATGAGAGAAGACACCCAATCCTTTAGCCCCATGCCCAGCACATGAGGTACAAGAGCGCAGGCTGTGGGTATCCTGGATTCGCTGTTTGTAAGACACATGCTCATTCTCTTTGGCTGGATCTGTTTGTTCACTGCCGATAGCTTGGTATGTTTGTCCTGTCTTGGTAGTCTACATTCCTGTGGAACCTTTGATAGCTTTGCTTTCCCTCCCACAGCTTCATGTCATTGTCCTGTAAGAAAACACTTGAGAGCATTCTGATCCTCTGCACACGCCCTGGCCTCCCGGACTTCCTTTGAAATGTTGGTGGAAGCCCAGGTACCCCATAACTCTTTCCTTCAGTGTGCATGCATAATCAGCATCCATGGACGCTGCAGAGGTCTAATGCCATGGGGAATTATGCCTGCATCCCCGCGGACCCAGCTTCCTGGTGTTTTGCTGGGGGAACATGGGGGTTTTAGTGACTTTTCTGTTGCTGTGATAAGATGCCCCGGCAAAAGCAACTTACAAAAGGGAGCATTTATTCTGGCTCACCGTTTGGGCGTTTAACCTGCCGTGGCTGAAGAATGGAGTTTGAGGCAGCTGACCCCCCTGTCTCTGTCTCTCGGGCTGTAATTTCAGGTGTGTCCCCAACACCCAGCCTACAGCTGATCCTCCTGTAGCGCCCCTGCTACGATCTGTTCCAGGCATCCGGTGAAGGCCTAGAGATTGAAATAAAGAGACAAGACAGTGGGTCATTCATTTAATGGCAAAGTCGGAACACCAAATGATGAATGATGAATGTTGTTTATTGAGGGGATGGAAAGGACTTAAATACTGACTTACAGCACAGTGGAAAATTACAGGAATTTTAGGCTTAGCTCTCCCCACGAGTTGTGTATAGTCACAGGTGTAATATTAAAACGGGAAGAGTACCAACAACAGCCTTGGGGCGAGGAGTTCCAGCCAGCAGCTCCAGGCTTGCTCAGGGTGCCCCGGGGATCCATGCAGGGCCCTACAGGTCCCCATTTTTTTTTAATATAAACTAACACCTGCCTTAGGTGGCAGAGGACATCAGCATAATTCCTTACCCATCATTGGAGAGGTCACTCAGGCACGTAACCTTCGTGTCTTAGGTTGGATATTTGCCCCCTCTGCCTTACTGGTCACTTACTGGTCACTCAGCCACACGTGGGCAGAGGCATTTTCCTTTAGCCAAAGACAGTAGAATCTCTGTTGTTCGAAAGTTGGCCTGGGCCTGTCCAATGCTGTGGCGAAGTAGCACCAAGCGCAAAGGCTACGCACCCCAGTGAGAGAGAGCTCACCCAATCTCTAAATAATCCACCCACAAGCTGCCCTTGTAAAAACGTCTTCTGCACTGGCAGGTGGCACTCGGGTTTCATTGGTGTTAATGGTCTGCATGGCTAAAGCATGTGTATAACTTAAAAACTGATCACTCCAGGATTTCTGGAGAAAAATGATGCATTAACAAAGATATGTGTGAAAGACAGAGAACAAGAAGCCATGTGAGCCTCTCAAAAGATTCAAGTGTTCATATATAGGAGGCTAGTTTGTAGATTTAGCTTTAAAATGACAGTTTGTACTAGATAATCAAGTGTGTTTTGGGTGGCTAAGGCTTCAGCCAAATCAGCTGATGGTTGATCCACTGTGCTTGCAGTATTTACAGATTGGGAGAGGGCTAGCGTAGAAACTGTTGCTTCAGTGGCGGAGGCGGCACTGGCAGCCTTGATCCCGAAATCTCCTTTCTTCTCTGCTGCACACCTGGGGTACGTGGCCCATGACAGCTGTTACAGTCCGCAGACCTGCTGAGAACAATCGAAACTTCCTCCAAAATTAGTAGGGAACCAAAATACAAGCGCCTGAGATGAAGGTGAAATTCTTGTCCTTTGCATCAAAGTGTAAATTTATAGGCGCTTGATCCAAACTGTAATTAGTGGTCAGGAAATAGGGCCACATATGGCTACTCAGACTCACAGGCATCAGAATGAGTAGATTCCTGAAGACTCATCAGACACTTTTTTTTTTTTTTTTTTTTTTTGGCTGTTACAATCACGGTCCTCCCCACCCCCCATACAGCGAATCAGCCGCTCAGGCACCAAACAGGGTTATCTGTGTCTTGTGGAAAGACACAAACCGACCCTCAGGCCCATACTAGAACTGGGTTGGGGCCGCACCATTGTCTAATAGTGACATTCTTCCACATAACTGAGCCATAGTCAGATGACCGAGGGCGCCAATGCCTGTCCGCTGCAGATCAAGCAGCATCATCAATAGTTAAAAAAATTTAAAATAAAATGGACAAGAGAAAGGTGATTATGAGGAGACCCTGTAAACTCTCCCTTTTTTGTTTTATGAAGATAGGCTTTAATTGTGCAATGTGCACGCTCCACCATGGCCTGATCCTGAGGATTATAAGGGATGCCCGTCTTATATGAGATAAAAAAAAATTTGTAAAAGGAGTTGAAACCTTGACTAATATACGCAGGGCCATTATCAGTTTTTAATAGTCTGGGCATTCCCATATAAGCAAAGGCTTGTAAACAATGGCTCTTAACATCCTTAAGCCTTTCTCCAGTATGAGCAGAGGCAAATATGAGATGAGAATGGGTATCCACAGATACATGAACAAATTGTAGTCGGCCAAAGGAAGGAACATGGGTAACATCCATCTGCCAGATAGCATTAGGCATGACACCACGGGGGTTAACTCCAAGGTGTGGAGCAGGTAAGAACTCTGCACATAAGGGACAATTCTTAAGTATATTAATAGCTTGGTCTCTAGTAATTCTAAAATGGATTTAAGTAGCCTGTATTAAGGTAGGAGGTTGTATGAGCTTTGCAGGCTGCTTCATAACCAGACTCTCTCATCAACATATTGGCACTATCTGTTTTAGTATAAAAACCAGCAATGGCATTTCCTTTATTTAAAGGGCTGGGTAAATTAGAATGCTCTTGGAGATGTCCTACAAAAATTGGATGAGAGTTCCTCCATAGTAGGCTTTGAATGGCTAGTAAATGTTCCTGTACACGAGAGACCAGGGCTATATAAGCAGCAGTTTTTAAGGGAGCCAATATATGATACACATATTTACTGTCAGTGTATATGTTAAATGGCTCATCAGAAAAATGATGAAGGGTTAGTTTAGCAAATTGTGCAGATTTCACTTTAAGTGTAGAGCGTTTAATAATGGGAAAGGAAACAACTATTGCATAACCATTTGAGGAGCCGTCTGTAAATACATTGCGAGCCCCCTTCAAAGGATTTTGGGAAATAATCTTGGGGAAACACACAGGGTGATTTTTTTTAAAGATGATCTAATTTATTGGAAGGAAAATGACTGTCAAAGTGGCAGGGTGTGGAACACAAGAAATGTGCCCAACCCTCATCAAACTGCTGAAGCCATTGTATCTGTTGTTGGGTGTAGGGAGTAACAATTACATCCGGCATCTTGCCAAAAACCTGAAGACTCATTTTGTATGCCTTTTGAATAATACAAAGCATTGCTTGGGGATAAGATCTGTCTTTCCTGGGGAGGCATGTTCATGCACCCACAATATAGGACCAGTTTGCCAAAACACCGGGGTATGGGAATACACTGACGTAAAGACTAATAACATCAAGTTCTGAGAGTAGTCAATATAATTTAAATGTGCAGATTGAAGGCATTTTTGCACAAGCTGTATGCATTCTCGCGCAGCAGGCGTTAAGGTGCATGGAGAAGTGGGATCAGAATCTCCTTGTAAAATATCAAATAAGGGTCTAAGCTGCCAAGTGGTTAGGGCCAAACTAGATCAAACCCAAGTTATATCTCCCAATAATTTTTGAAAATCATTAAGGTCAGTCTATCCAGCCTTAAAGTAATCTTTTGAGGACGGATACCAGAATATAACAATTGATGAACCAGGTATTGATAGGGAAATTCTTGTTGCACCTTTTCTGGGGCTATTCTTAAGCCAGCTAGTTGAAGATTATGTTGTAATCCCCTAAAAGCCTCATTCACTTCCTTAGGATCCGGGCCGGCTAAAAGAATATCATCCACATAATGTATAATATACAGGGATTAAAATTTCTCTCTAATGGGGGCAATGGCCAAAGATACATAAATTTGACAAATAGGACTATTGGCCATTCCTTGAGGCAAAACCACCCAATGATATCTCTTATAGGGCTCTTTAAAATTAACATAAGGAATGTTAAATGCAAATCACTCACTGTCCTGAGGATGCAAAGGAATGCTAAAAAAGCAATCTTTTAGGTCTATAACTAATAAATGATAGCCTTGAGGAATACCTACAGGGGAAGGTAAGCCAGGTTGTGTGGCTCCCATAATCTGCATGCAATCATTAACAGCTCAGAGATCTTGCAGGAGTCTCCACTTTCCAGATTTTTTCTTTATAACAAAGATTGGAGTATTCCATGGGGAAGTGGAGGGACCAATATGTCCTGCCTCTAATAGTTCCTGTACAAGTTGATGGGCAGCCTGTAGTTTCTCAATAGATAAGGGTCATCACTCCACCCATACTGGGTTATCAGTTTTCCAGGAGATAGGAATGGGAACGGGCTGCACAGCAATAGCCCCTAAGAAAAATTTCCCAACCCAGAGCGATCTCTGGCTCTTTTGACAATTAAATTTTTAGATGCAACAGACTGAGGGTCACCTTGTAGGAATTTACCCAGTCCTCTTCCTTGTACATAACTTGGTCAGCCAGCATATTTTTAACAGGCTCAGTAGTAAGGGCCGTTCCCATGGCCTGAGCACATCTCTTCCCCAAAGATGAACAGGGATCTGACTTAACACGAAAGGTTGAAAGAGACCTGTATGTCCTTCATCATCTGACCATTTAAGAAACTGAGTGCTACATTCTGGAGCCACAGCAGTTCCCACTCCTTGTAAATGAGCGGAGGCCGGCTGGAGAGGCCATGCTTGTGGCCAATGTTTCTTTGCTATTACTGAGGAGTCAGCTCCGGTGTCCCCAAGTCCAGAAAATCGTCTACCTTGTATGGTAAGGGTGAGCATGGGGCGCTGTTCAAGACTTAATAACCAAAAGGCACCCATGGAGCCTGTGGACCCCAAACCAGCCGGTCCCTGGTGTCCTTTAAAAGGGGATCGTTGGTTTTGAACATTGGTAGAAGAACCAATTATGCTATCCGAGTGCCCTGTGGTATCATTAATACTGTTAGGATGGAAAAATTTAGCCTAACTCTCCACTGACCCCAGGAAGCTGGGAGACTTAACCCCAGGCTGAAGGTCACCTTCTTGACTGTTTACGACAGCACCTGTGAGTGAGTGAGTGAGTGAGTGAGTGAGTGAGTGAGTGAGTGAACACAGGAAATGAGCCTTGTCACCCACCCAGAAGCCTGTTCGAAAGCAGACTTCCCGGGCTAAGAGCGGGCTTGGATAGTTTAAATTATTTGGTCTGCACTGGATGCTATGAGGTGATTGGTTCACGATGCGTGGGCTTTGTTGTAACCCTATAAAAGCTGTCTCAAGCCTGTATTCAGGGTCCTCAGCCCTCTACCTCTACGTGGCACATGGCTGTTGGTCCCAGTGCACTTGGAATATAAAGGACCTCATGCTTTTGCATCAAGACCACTTCTCGTGAGTGATTTGGGGGGGCGCCTTTCCTGAGTGGGAGCGTGAGGGACCATGCTCTCGAGGGTCGTATAATACCCCCATTTCTGCCCTAATCATGATTTTTATTTCTCCTTGAAAATCTGAATCTATTACTCCTGGAATAACTCTAATTCCTTTCAACAAGGCACTACTGCATCCTAACAATAGCCCTATCGCTCCTGGGGGAAGAGGCCCAAAGACTCCCGTGCTTAAGGCTTGAGTGCCCATTTGTGGTGTTAATATTGCTCGGGTGGCTGAACAGAGGTCCAATCCTGCGCTTCCTAGGGTACCTCTGCTACAGTCCTGGATATAAAGAGGTTTCTCTGTGGGATCATCTGCATTGGGCCGGTTACAGGTGTATCCATTGCACCGTACACCTGGGCTTGAGGGGCCCGAGGCTGGTAAAGGATTACCAAGGGCACCTGTTTTGACCTACATTCCTTGCTCCAATGGTGACCCTTACTGCAATGGGGGCAAAGCCCCAGCTTAGGACTCTGGGGCAGTTCCTTTTAAAATGTCCTGGTTGTCCACACCCAAAACAAGTCCTTGGCCTGGGTCCTCCATTGTTCCCACCTCCTTTCATAACTAAAGCTATAACCTGGCCCATAGTGTGATGACCATCTATGTCCTGACATATGCATATATTGTCATTAAGGCTTTTGGCCTTGTGGGGACGTAAAGCCTCATTATAATACTTGTTTGCATTTTTGAATGCCAATTGTTTAATTATAGGCATAGCATTTTTAACATTACCAAAAATGTGACCAGCCAGCTGTAGGAGGCTGTCTGCAAATTCTGAATAGGTCTCAGATGGTCCCTGCAATACCTTAGATATTGATCTCCTGCACCCTTATTAGGCAGGGCTTTCCAAGCTCTAGTAGCCACGACAGCAATTTGTGCATAGACCGCTGGGTCAAAAAGAATTTGAGCTGCAAGGGTAGCATATTGCCCAGCGCCCGTGAGCATATCTCAATTCCTAGCAGGAAATCCGGCAGCAGCATTGCATTGGGCAGTTTCCTTGCAAAATTCTTGAAATTCGCCTCTCCAGAGTAAACAGTGACCCCCCATTCAGCGTGGCTCTACAGAGCTGCATCCAATCACTAGGGGTGAAATTTAATGCTGCGAAAGACTCAAAAATTGTCTGAGTAAAAGGAGCAGTGACAGCCTCTTTAAGCTGTTTTATATCCTTAAAATTTAGTGGGCTGTGCTCCCTAACCCTGTTATCCCGAGGATCCACTGTCTCAATCACTGGAAACACTTGTCTTTCCTTTCCTAAGGCTTCTACCTTGGTTATTAAATCTTTGACCTCCTCCTCTATCCCTCGAGGTATAGAGGCCCTACTAAAGGGATTGGAATCACAAAAGGGGCTGTGCCATGGCGGACGGCATACACGCTCATCAGCTTCAGTTTCTGATTCTAAAGTATCTCTTCATCAGTTACAGTAGGACTATCATTATCTAGTTGGGATCCCTCTTGTTCCCTGATAGACTCCACAGATTCTAAATCTTGTACTTCCTCAAAAGTCCTATTAATCTCTGCTAATTTTTCTTTTACTTTATGGCAATAAATTCTTTAGTTGTCTTGTTTTAATCCTGGTGCCCTGCCTTTTCAATAGAACCACTAATTTCCCACTGAGAATTTCCTTAGAGTTACTGGCACCATCCTTCAATGCACCCTCATTCACTTACTTTGCCAGCCTGCCTTTGAGGGCGATCTCTTAGGTGATCCTTTTTTTCCTCCATCTCGGTGGGACCTCCACTGCTAGCGCCCAAGCTATGATCTGTTCCATGAATCGGGTGAAGGCCTAGAGATTGAAATAAAGAGACAAGACAGTGGGTCATTGGTTCAATGGCAATGTTGGAACACTGAATGCTGAATGCCATTTATTGAAGGGATGGAATGGGCTTAAATACTGGCTTACAGCACAGTGGAAAATTACAGGAATTTTAGGCTTAGCTCCTCCCTATGAGGTGTGTGTTGTCACGAGGTATGTGTTATCAAAACAGGAAGCGTGCCAACAACCGCCTTGGGTCAAGGAGTTCCAGCCAGCAGCTCCAGGCTTGCTCAAGGTGCCCCGAGGTCCATGCAGGGCCCTGCATTCTCCTGTCTCTGTCTCTCCAGGGTTGTAATTAACAGGTGTTTCCCCAACACCTGGCCTACAGCTAATCCTCCTGTCTCTCCAGTGCTGTAATTAATTACAGGTGTGTCCCCAACACCCGGCCTACGGCTGATCTCTTCTTGGCCAATATGTGAGTGACTATGGCCACAGAATACCAGAGCACAGTGCTCTAAATAACTTGCTTTGAATCAAAACCATTTTTATGAAGACTTCACAGAACAAAACACAGTCATAAATCAAGGCATCTTTCAAACACATTGCTGGGAATCCCGGGCAAGCAGGCTCAGTACAGTCAGGACGTCTCTTCTGGAGGCTTCATTTGCTGTCCACGGCCACCTGAGCTTCGGGGACTGTGGAAAGGGACCACCTGCTAATTTAAGACATCCCCACACCCGGCAGCCTGAAGGGCTGGGGCAGACCTGTACTCGGGAGGACAATGAAAGGAGTAGGCATCCCTGAGGTTGCAACTTCGAAGTCGCCACAATCCTCTCAACCAATCAGCCTTGCACCACACCTGGGTGTGGCTTTTATTGTTTTACTGAGGACTTCAGTTTACACAGGCCACTCTGGGAGGCCACTCCTTAGATTACCAGACCCTGGGCCATTTCAATTCAAGCCTCCATAAAATTTCAGCAGAGAACTTGGACTAGTAAGCCCCAGATGCTCCAAACAGACCTCCAACCACTGAGATAAACCATCTCACTCTCTGTTTCAGGTGATGGAAAACTCTATTCAGTTTCATATGTTAGGCGCTAAGGGCAAGGCAACGTCAGCAGCCTTTACGACACCCTTGAGCTAGACCTCCTTTTATGAAAGGCAAGCAAGGAGAGTAGTTAGCGGTATCTATGGTGATCCAGGCCTTTGAGGTTCTAAGTCACCACCGGTTCTCAACCTATGAGTCGAGACCCCTTTGGGAATCCCATGTCAGATCTACACATTACAGTTCATAACAGTAGCAAAATTACAGCAATGAAGTAGCAACAAAATCATTTTACGGTTGGGGTCGGCACAACATGAGGAACTGTGTTAAAGGGTCACAGGGTCAGCAAGATAGAGAACCTCTGCCCCAAGTGGGAAAGTCCAACAACATTGGGGCTATCAGAAAGTCCCTGTCCGCATAGCCCTGGTTAGGCTAGAGCGTCTGCTGCTGCAACCACAGAAAGGGCCAGAAAAACAGGTGATCACATGGAAAGAGCCAGCAGGCCCCTCCCCGTATGCTCCAAATTCAGCTTTCTGGGTGGTTTCTATCATTAGGATCTGTTTTTTTGTTTTGTGTAAAAAAAAAAAAAAAAAGAAAAAAAGAAAAAAAGAAAGGAGATAAACTATCAAGTGGAGAAAACAGTTTTGGTTACAACAATAACAATCAAGAAAAAATAAAATGCTTTTTATATCATCAAATAGAATTTTATTCCAAAGTAAAAGATTACTACAAAATGAAAACAGAGAGAAGTAAGACCCAAAACAAAAGGAACAAAAATGTCTATGATAGATGTAATTTAAGAAAGGTGGTATAGTTATGACTAAGTTTGCTGTAATCAAATATTGTTAATTTTTCACATAAGGTCAAAAATTGGTGTTTTAATGTAAATCTAAAATCAATTATGTTTAAAATAACTTAAGGGGAGCAGTGGTGGTGTAGGCCTTTGATCCCAGCACTCAGAAGGCAGAGGCAGGCAGATCTCTGTGAATTCAAGGCCAGCCTGGTTCAGAGAGAGTTTCAGGACAGTCAAGGCTACACAAAGAAACTCTGTCTTAAAACTCCCCACCCCAAAAATAGTTTTTAAAAAAGTCTTAATATATTAATCTGTTCTTAGTAGTATCTGTTTGTAAATTATTTTATTTTTTATTTATTTGTTGGTTTATTGAGGCTGGGTCTCACTATGTAGCCATGGCAAGCCTGGAACTCCCTTATGTAGACCAGGATAACCTTGAAGTCACAGAAATCTGCCTGCCTCTGCTTCTCTAGTGCTGGAATCAAAATCATGTGCTACCTCATCTGGCCAAGTTTTTGCTACTTTTAAAAGATTTGCTTTTATTTTTAATTATGTGTATGCCTGTATGTCTGAGGGGGGTATGTACACCAGAATGCCTGTGGGTACCAAAAGGTGACCTGGATCCCCTAGAACTGAAGTTACTCACAGCTGTGATCTGCCTTGTGGGTGCTGGGAATTGAACTCAGGTCCTCTGCAAGAATAGCACGTGCTCTTAACTGCTGAACCATCCCCCTAGCCCATAAAGTCTTGTAAATGATCACTTTAAAACTGTAGTTAGAGAAAAAATGTGACTGAAGCTATATGTCTGACACCTAAAGGTGCCATATGTCCAAATTTTACCTAGGTGTTACTCAGAAGTAAAAACCAAAGCCTCTAACTCCTCATTAGGACAGCTGGCACTGACCTAGGTACTCAACACCCAAATTCAGGGCAAAGACAAGAAGATAAGGTTCGAAGTAGTAGAGTATTAGTAACACAGTCAATATTGTCCCCTCCCCCACCCAGGTGAGCCTATCCCCAAGGGGAAATGAAAAGCCCCTGAAGGGTTCCCTGAACTTCATGAAGTCATCCATCCTCTTGATCAGGGCGGGCTGTGGAGAGCTCAGAGCACAGGCTCAAGGGGAGCTGTCCAAGGTACTTCCAAGGGCGAAAGACCCTGACCCACCTGGCCCCAGAGGTGGTACAGCTAGTAGAAGAGGCTCCTTGTAGTCCCCTAAGAGTTGCCCCATGTACCCTCAGTTGACACGAGTGGTAAAAGGGGAAATGATTGGTTTGGGGCCACCTACATGACCTGAAACCCTGGTCAGCGGCATGACTGGGATGAACCATCAGTAATAAATAATAACACTGGGCAAAGGGCTAGACTAGACTTCTATAGCAACTAAGTACCAGTTCAGCCACTACACATCCCACTCGGGGTGTTAGGGAGGAAAGCTGACTGATTCATTCATGAAGCCTTTGCCACACCTGTGACAGCTTAACCTGCAGCCATAGAATGTCCAGACTCCAGACCAAGGAGGCATTCCAGAAAAAAAAAATGTTCTCTGCACAAGCCTGGCGCCTTGAGTTTGATCTGAAACTCATGGGAAAGCAATGTGGTGGTGTAGTGTGTAATCCCGGCTCTGCTGTGCAGAGATGTGGACAGATGGGAGGCACACACGACAATTGGCTAGCACAGGGCAGAAACAAGAGACACTGTCTCAGTGTAAGGACCATAGGGAGGGAGAGAACTCTCTCTCTCTCTCTCTCTCTCTCTCTCTCTCTCTCTCTCTCTCTCTCTCTCCACTTCTCTCAAATAAATATAATCTACACGTCCAATGTTCCAGTCTTATCAGCCCATCCAAAAACAGACCCAATCAGATAAAGACAAATGCCCTTATGCAAAGCTGGGTGTGGTGGCACAGGCTTGTAACACAGTGCTGGGGAGGCCAAGAGGGTCCAGGGACTCACAGGCCACTCACCCTAATCTCATCAGTGAGTCGGTTCAGTCCATCACCCTTAGTGCCCCTCACCCTGTGACTCTTGCTGTACTGGGTACTTCTCATGCCCGCAACAAAATACCCAACAA
>JANBXA010000731.1:4752500-4875000 GCA_030556225.1 Cricetiscus sungorus | reverse complement strand
ATCCCCTCAAATAGCTGAAACTAAATCATTAAAATCTACCTTTTCCTTCATAGAACTTAGCAAAATTTTAAATCTAGTAACTTCTGCATAATTGTTTAACGCCGGTCTCCCCTAGTATAAAAACTATGAAACCAGGAACTGTGTGTCTTTTGCAGTCAGTTTCCCCAGCGTTTAGCAGTGTCTGACATATTCTTAGACTTCTCTGGGGTCAGATGGCTCAGTGGGCAGAGTTCCCAGACACCACTTGATGACCTGAGTTTGATTCCCAGGCCCACATGGTAGAAGGAGAGAATGGGACAGAAGAAACCGGAGAGCCTGTTTACATGGCGTGAGGACACAAGGTCTGTGGTCTGGCTGCTAGGTGCCAGGTGCATGTGATGATGAGACTGGAGAGGCACAGGGACAGAGAGAGGACGCACGGTCAGGGGCAAGGGATCTCGTCAATCACAGAGAAGCTTTGCCTTTCTGAGACAGGGCTACTTTCCACATTTATTGTTTATTATTATTATTATTATTATTATTATTATTATTATTATTATTATGTGTTTATTCTGCATCTGTGTCTGTGTATGTGTGTCTGGTGTGTGTGTGTGTGTGTGTGTGTGTGTGTGTGTGTGTGTCCCTTGTTTACCTGTAGGTGGCCCTAGTGAAAATACACTTTGGATCAATGTGTCCCATTTCCTGTGAGTAGGAGATACTGGGTGCTCCCTGAGGGCTGAAGTCTTGCAGTGACAATTCACAGGGCTCAGTCTAAGCTCTGCAGTGGGCGTGGATTGGTGCCTTCACTTGGAGAGCTTGTGCCCGGGGCCATCAGGTCATCCAGGAACTGGACTTCCCTCTGCCTTCATGCCCGTGGCCCTCACTTAGCTCTCACACAGCTTTTGTGATGAAACAAATACCACTGTACCGGGGATTTCTCCAGGAATCCTGCTAGGCAAACACAGCTTCTAATGCAACCTTAGCTCCTGCTGCAGTGCCCGCCTTCCCGCATGGGACAGCCTCTGAAGGCCTGGAAGCGAGCACTCTGGAGGCGTGTGAACAACGTCTGCCTGTGAGAGTCTGAGTCACCCAGCTGCTGAAAGCCCAGGACCGGGGGCTTTGCCGTCTTAACCAAGTGGTGAGACGCCAAAGCCGACGCTGGTTAGAAGCCCTTGGCGGTGAAAATGCTCATCCACCAACGTTGTTACCGTTTGAATCACTCCCCCATGGAGTGTCTCAGGGGGCAGCATCCACCCATGTTCTGTTAGAGTCGGGTCATCCCCCCCATGGCGTGTCTCAGAGGGCAGAGCTTTTCATACTGGAAACTGAGGGCTCTGCAGGCACCAGGCAGCCGCCCCAGCTCTCGCTGGCCCCAAGCTTAGCAGTGGGTTTACATCCTCGTTGTGTGCACACTGCTCACTGAATGGATTCCCATAGGTAAATGGACTTGGGCCAATCCCCGTGTGCCTTCACATTGCATAGCTGTCATTTCACCACTGACTAACCTAGCATGAGCATCTGCCAAGTGTTTCCTGAGGACTTAATTAATTCTTTCTGTGCTCGGCCCTGGGTTAAACATCAGCTCCATGTTTATGAGCCACTGGTTTCTTCATTAAGTTGAGAATTCCTTCCCGGGCCAATGGAACTTGGTAGGCCTTTGCACGCTGCAAATGACTAGACTTGAGGTGGCCGTGGTTAACGGTAGCTGAGAGTTCGGCACAGTAGTGCTCATCGGGCAAGGAAAGTCGCTTGTGTTGTTGCATACGAATTTTATGAGATGGATCTTGCTATGCCGTCCATGGTGACCAGAAGTCCTGGCCTCAGTTGTTTTTCCTGCCCCAACCTCGTGATTAGCCAGGGCTCTGGGGAGCCACGGGCCTGCCTCTTGCATAGCACACTTAAAGGTAACAAGCAGAGGCTGGGTGGCGGCCCAGCTGGGGAGGACTTGGGGCACACACCGTCCTGAGGTTCATCCCCAGCACAAATGCCGTGAGGGCGCCTGCACTCAGGAGGTAGAGGGCAGTAGACTCAGAGCCTCAAGATTATCCGCAGCTGCACAGGGAGTTCAAAGCCGCCCTGGACACAGGAGACCCTGCTTCAAATGGCAGAGGAACTATGAGAATTGTGACAATAAGTGTTATACTTATGATCTCGATATTTCTATGAATATCACACAGTTTCTGAAACACATGTTAGTAGCACACCATCTGTATATAACTTATTTTCTGATTCTTATTACGTCATCAGATTTCTCATATACTTGAATGTATCATTTGTATACATTTTGCATTTACTATTTCATCATGCTTCTCATATACTTTAATGTATTAAATAAACTAATAGATATGAGTTGAATATCTCTGTTCTTATAAAAAGATGTATCCTTTGGAGATGTTCCAAGGACCCATCTAGAAAGTTGCTAACTTAATCCAATATGTACAAAAATATTTCTTTCATTTGATTGGGAGAAATTTATAAAAAAGAAGCAGTGATGATTTTGAAAATCTGATCAAAATAAATTTATTCAGGGAAACCGCAGTCTTTAATTTACCAAAGTGATGTCAGCATGTCAAAGGCAAATACAGAGAAAGACACTATGCTTTTGCTTTAAGACCAGGTCTCTCTATGCAGTCCCAAGTGGCCTGGACACTCTGATCCTTCTGACCCAGCAAACAGAGGGCTGGGGTAAAAGGTGTGACCTCAAGTCACCAAAAACCTAATGAGGACATCACAGAGCACAGGAAAATACCATGGTAAATCTCAGGGGTTTTATTTCCTAGAATAATTACCCCAAATGGCAAAGAAAAACCCTCACAATATCCTGAACAATTTTTTTACAAATACAATAGAAAGTGTGTGTGTGTGTGTGTGTGTCTGTCTGTCTGTCTGTCTGTCGGTCTGTCTGTCTGCCTGTCTGTGTGACATGTGTGCAGGTGCCAGAAGGGAGGTATCAGATCTTTTGGGGCTGGAGTTATTGGTGGTTGTGAGGACCAGATGTGCATGCTGGGAACAGAACCCTTGTCCTGCTGAGCAGCAATAAGCACTCTTGCAGACTGAGCTGTCTCCCCGACCCTGATTCTGTTCATTGTTTGATTTCTTAACAGGAAAAACCACACCCGTTACATTGTATTTTAGGTTGTAATGCTCATGTTTAAGCAAAACTTGGAAATAACTTCCTTTTCCCTTTAGCAAGCGTACTCACACACCAAGTTTATTTCACCGAGTTCATCCGAGATAAGACCGCACGTCCTGCAGTGTTTTAGGTTTGGGGTTGGTCTTTGCTGTGGTTGTCATTAGGTAAGGTATGGACTCCAGATCTGCTTTGAATTCAGTACCTAGCCGTGGATGTCCTTGACTTCTGACCTCTCCCCTCCCTCTCTAGGGTTGAAATTACAGGTTTGAACCACCACGCTCAGCTGGTGCTGGGTTGAACCCAGGACTCCTTGTCCCCTGGAAGACAGTGTACCAGCTGAGCTGCACCCCAGCCCCTCTGTAATGTCCTCATTCATCCAGTCAGCTTTGTTCCCTATTTTCCTCGTCTCATTATGACTGACCTCGTCTTCTTAATAAAATGAAATCTTACTGCTACAGGAACTCTTTATGAAAAGTGCACTTATCACCACAGATACCTCCAAACTGGGGTCATTTTTTCTTATTTCTAGTAGTTTTAGCAAACCTCATTACTTATAATTAACATTTATTGCTTTAGTCTCTAGTGCACAGTAAGAGGCAGTTACTAGGAATATCAAGGGAATAAAATGCAGACTGGGAAATCTCGGAATTTTTACCTCTAGATGCCCAGGCCTTTCAAGATTAAACCTACAGCAGCACCCTATGACCCAAACACCACCCAAGACACATGAGTCTTGAAAGAACATGGGTTATTTCTTCTCCCCCTTCCCCCTCCTCCCTCCTCACCTTCTTCCCCCTTCTCCTTCCTCCCCCTCTTCTCCCTTCTCCTCCCTCCCCCTCCTCCCTCCTCCTCTTCTAGTCTCCCTCCTCCCTCCTCCTCCTTCTTCCTCCCTCCTCCTCTTCTAGTCTCCCTCCTCCCTCCTCCTCCTTCTTCCTCCCTCCTCCTCCCTCCTCCTGTCCTTCTCCTCCTCCCTCCCCCTCCTCCCCTTCCTGTTCTTCTCCTCCTCCTCCTCATTCCTGTTCTTGGAATACTTTATTGGCATAAGCCTGTGCCCTCTCTGCCTACCAGTCTCTCAAGAGTGCTAGGACTACAGTCACCATATCTCTCTCCACATTTAGAGACACAGGCTGCCACCCACACCAGCTGTGGCAATGAGCTCTGGGATCAGCGGGAGTAAAATAGAGTCCTGGAGAGGAACGTCTCTGGCCTCCACACACAAATGCACACCACAAATGTGTGCTTACACATGGGAACACACATGCCAAACATCACACAGAGCTGTGTGATCAAAAATTTGTGTAAGTGTATATTGTCTGCAATAGTACAAAGCTGAATTTCCCTTCATGAACTAGTACAAAACAAGGCTAAAGGATAAGGGAATAAATATAAATATGCTAAATCTTAAAAGTCAAGATAAGTGGATGCAACAGCTTTCTGAGGATCTATTGTTGAATAAATGAAAGTCCAAAATATCTTAAAGATTCAGTCAGTTGAGCACATAAGACAAAGCTATGAATTAAAAACTAGTTGTAGTTCAAACTGAAGTACCTAAGATGGAAGGAACAACTCCCCCAAAATGGTCCTGACCGCCACAGGCTTCACACACAAACACTCAATAATACAATAAATAAATAAATAAATAAATAAATAAATAAATAAATAAATAAATAAAATAATATTAGTGCTAGTTATAAACAGGACAAACTAAGAAAAATGACTAAGAAAAATGTCCAGTAAATTCAATCACTCCTAATTGAATTCAAATCCTGAAAAGACAGGATTCACCAAGACCAAGTTCTCACAAAAGAGATGTATTTGCCCCTGTGGGAAACAGGGCAGGGGATGAGAGAGACAGGAGGCAGAGGACGAGGGAGAAGGGAAAAGGAACGAGGGACAGGCGAGGGGTATTTGCCCTGGGGACAAAAACTGCCTCTGGATAGAGGAGACAGGTGTGGCCCGGAGGTGAATGTGGTTTACAAAGGGAAAAGGGGAATCCTGTGTTAGGATGAGCTGGTTTGTTTTGGTTGGCCATGTTAACAAGGGCAACCAAAGAGGCTTTTGATTGTTGGTCTTCAATCCTTTCATTTCTGAACCTGAGCGGTCTGCTAAACCTTCGATTTTGATGCCATTTATTTGAATGCTTAGCTTTGGTTTCTGATCATGTATAGCAGTTTGCCAAAATACTTTTTCTGGATTCTCTTGAAGTTTTCGTCTTATATTCTAGAGCTATCTGTTCTTAATTACATCCAGAGCAGTGTTTTTAACAACAGGCATTACATCTTTCAGTTACTCTGTAGATGAGTTTCTCTGACACTGACAAGGGATGGTTGTTGTGGAACACGCCTTTTGAAGAAGCTTCACTGCGATGGGTTTAATAAAAAGGTAAATGGCCGGTAGCTAGGACGGACTTGAAGGGCAGAGAGGATGCTGGGAAGCAGGGTGGAGTGGAGAGGCGTGACCAGCCACACAGAGAAGAGGTAGAGAAGCAGATGGACAGGGTAAAGGTAATTCAGCCATGGGGCAGAAAATAAGTTGATTTAAGTTATAAGAGCTAGCTAGAAACAAGCATAAGCTGTCAGCCAAGCTTTTATAATTAATAAGAAGTCTTTATGTCATTATTGGGGAGACAGCAGTGCCAACATAAAAGTCCAACTACAAATGGCATCCAAATCCTGCCGTGTATACCCACATAAGACCAGAGAGAGAGAGAGAGAGAGAGAGAGAGACAGAGACAGAGACAGACAGAGACAGAGAGAGACAGAGACACAGAGAGACAGAGACACAGAGAGACATAGAGAGAGACACACACAGAAACAGAGAGAGATACAGAGAGATACAGAGAGATACAGAGAGATACAGAGAGACAGAGAGACAGAGACACACACACAGAGACAGAGAGAGATAGACAGAGAGACAGAGAGACAGAGACAGAGAGAGACAGAGAGACAGAGAGACAGAGAGACAGAGAGAGACAGAGAGAGACAGAGACAGAGACAGAGACAGAGAGACAGAGGGATTCTAAACACAGAGACAGAGCGCACATGGCTTCCCAGCCTTGTGTCCCCATGCCGGCTGCGGCACAGAAGCCTCTCCAGGAAGCTATCTGTGTGCTTGAGGAGAAAGTGTACCAAGAGCTCAGCCATGTGTGGGTTTAGGATTTTACTCATGCAGACAGAAAAGTTTACAGGTATGCAGTAAGGCAGGTTCAGATGGAAAAAACTCTCAACAGAAAAAGGATATAGACAGTCATAAAACACACATTTAAAAATAATAGTGTAAAGTACTTAAAGAAAGTAATAGTAATAATAATAAAAGAACAATCCACATCAAGACAGAAATACATAGGGATCCTGCGTGTTACTGTGTTGATTTTGAAGTTTTGCTTGCTGATGGACAAATGGCAGCTGCTGAGAGACATTACATTATGGAAACTGCCAATTAAATCAACATATATGTACACATATATGTATTTCTTAACTTTAAAATGGAAGCCAGAAAATGTGTTGCATCGAGGGAGGGGCTATGCTTTGATTTCCACGGGAAACAAAAGGCTGTGAATTTCTTCCAGATTAATAAAGACCAGATCTCACCAGGGGACCTCCTGGGTATCTTGGCTACAGACATGGGAGAGGAAGCCAGAAAAGACCACAGAGCAGGTGATGTGTAAGCTGGTCTGTGGACATGGTCACAGCGATGCGACCAGATAAAGAAGTGAGACATGACAAATCTTGTTCGCCACAGAGTCCTCATGACTTATTATTACACACTACCCTTTCATATGTCATGAATAGAGATTTATACTACAGCTAAATGATAGGTCCAAATGGACTTATAAAGTTGACAGATCCCTTTTATCTGCTCAAACATAAAATGAGCAGACATGGATAGAACCGGTGGCTCTGGTACCCAGCCTTTCAGAGGAGGTCTTGCAGTTTCCTCGGAGATCCACACCTAGGAGAGCTTCAAGGCCCCGGCAGAGATGGTCCAGCCTTACAGGGCTTCAGATGAGCCTTGCACTTCTCTGTTGCACAGGGACGGGACAACAAATAGTATAGCTAGTTTTCTTAGGACTTGACAATTACCTCAATTTTCTCAGGGTCCCGTGGGGATTCCATCACCCCAGATCACAGGAAGCAGTCCAGAGCACACAATGTCCACATTCCTAAGAGGTGTGGTGGGAGGGTTTTGCTCATTTGGTGGGTTATGGATGTTTGTTATCATTTACTGGGAATAAAATAAATAAATATTTTACATTGGTATGGATTTTTGTATAGTGACTCAAATTCAAGGTTATTATTATTATATCACACATATGTTTCTACTCTTGTTTAAAATATTGTACCTGTGCAGTTCATTCAACAATGTAAAATGAAGTTCTAGGCTCTGAAAACTATTGTGAGAAACTGTTTGGATAATTACAAAATACAGGTCAGTAGCTATTCATCAATAACAATCAAGCTTGTTGTCGTGTTAGGTATGTTTTCAATGTTAGACATCTTTTAGATAGATAGGTGATCTTCAAATGCTTCAGAGACCTACAGAATATGGCTTTTAAGATTTTTAATAATCCAAGGACTTTCATGACCGTGAGACATGCCTGCTCCTGGCAGCATCAATCTACTTCACAAGTGGATGATGGGCATCGAAGAACCTCCATATGGAGTTTGCCCTCATTGGGGCAAAGCTAGCTAGCAATTTGGACACACACAAAAGCTACTCTTGCCTCAACTGCTGACAGTATACTGTACAAACCGGACAAGCAAGACACAAGGAAACAAAACTGCTGAACTCCGTCAAGACAGGCAGTCCTTCAAAATCCCTGCTCCAGAGGAAATGTCTGTAGCTCTTCTAGGCCTGCTGGCTGAAGACGGATGCCCCAATGTTGCAGATAACCTTGGGTGACTGTCCAGGCAGTTAGCTGCTTATTATATTATATTATATTATATTATATTATATTAATATATTATATTATTATATCCTTATTATATTATATTATATTAATATATTATATTATATTATTATATCCTTATTATATTATATTATATTATATTATTATATCCTTATTATATTATATTATTATATCCTTATTATATTATATTATTATATCCTTCTTGGATATAATATATATCCAAGGAAGGTAATATTATATCCTTCTTGGATGGAGTTGAAGAAGACACAGTTATAGTTTTCCTTGTTACCAAATTCAGAAATCAATCTTACATAACAGATGTAAAGTTTATAAGGTTGAGAAACATAACAAGCTTAAATTGTTTATCTAAAAGATGTTTTTAGTTCTAAAAAGGAAACTTTGGGTTGGTAATACAAGTTAGGATAGAAAGCAAATTAGGTACACAATTTTGGACTCACCATGATAGGCTAGATAATGCAGTATTTTCTCTGAGTTTTCAAAAGGCTACTGGATAGTATATTATATTATAAATGTATTTCTACTTATTGCATATAGTCTGTCTTAAAACTAAAGTTTTTCTTTTTACTTAGACAAAAAGGGTGAAATGTTGCAGAATATTTGTTTAACTTTGTAAACTATGTGTCCATTTATTTAACTATGTAAAGATGTGTTGCATTTGTTAAACTCTGTGAAGACATGTTGCATTTGTTTAGTTGTGTAAAAATATGTTACTGTCTTACCCTGCCTGCTTGAGGTGCCTGATTGGTCTAACAATAAGCTGGATGGAAACTAGTGAGAGAGGAGCATGGGTGGGACTTCAGGGCAGGGAGAGTAAGTAGGAGGAGGATTTTAGGCTCAAGGAAGAAAGAAAAAGAGGACACAGGGAGATGCCATGAGCCAGACAGACACAGAGGAAGCAGTAAAGTAGGACATACAGAGTTAAAGAAAGGTAAACAGTCCTGAGGCAAAATGTGAATGAACAGAAACAGGTTTGAATACATTAAAGAGCTAGTGTGACCAGCCTGAGCTAAGACCGAGCATTCGTAATTAACAATAAGTCTCTGGGTCTTTATTTTGGAGCAGGTTAGTGGCCCAAAGAAACCCAACTACAGCTTGTTTGATTGTTTGTTTGTTTTTTAAGACACGGTTTCTCTATCTATCTCTCATTGTTCAGGCTGACCTCAAACAGGGATCTGCCTCTTTGCCTTCTGAGTGCTGAGATTAAAGGTGTGCCATCAATATTACCTTATTTTTTATGCCTTTTAAAAGATTTATTTTTTATGTGTATTGGTGTTTTTCCTGCATGCAAAAACCGCATGCTTGCCAGGTGCGGGCAGAGGGCAGAAGAGGGTTCTGCATCTCTTAGCCACATTACAGATGGTGGCCAGCCTCTGTGTGGAGGAAACAAACGTGGGTCCTCTGCGGTAACAGCACGCACTCTTAACCAGTGAGCTGTCTCTCCAGCTCCTGTTTAGTTTCTTCACAAACCTCCCTACTGACTTCCATAGCAGCTGCAGAAGTCTACACCCCCAACAACAGAGAATAGCATCTTCACAATAACTTTTAAGCTTCTGTTACTTACCATCTTATTGACAGATCAAAGGCCTGATGAACATGCCAGGACACATGCTTTCAAAATATACTAAAAGTGTTTGTTATAATTTAGCAATAAATGAGGACAACAACTAAGGTAGAGACATGCAAACTTGGAAGCCAATTTAAGAGACATTTAAAGTAGAGTGTGCTTTAATCCCAGCACTCAGGAGACAGGAAGATCATTGTGAGTTCAAGACCAGCCTGGTCTACACATGAGTTCCAGGAGAGCCAAGAGTGCGTATAAAAACTCTGTCTCAAGAACCCAAGGTAGCCAATACAGAGATAGTGGTAGAGAAGAAAATGAGAGAGAGCGACAGAGAGACACAGAGAGAGAGAGGGGGGATTGAGATATTTCTCAGGCAAGCTAGAAAAGCTTAATGGACAGAACTGGAAAGCTGCTCGTAAGAAACGGTTTGAAATCTGGGAATTTAAGTGGGTAAGGGCGGGAAGATGGACAAGACATCTAATATAAAGTAAAGGAAAACATCACCATTTGCGTAAAGAGCAAACCTGGAATCTGGTAAAGACGTGTCCTCTGGGCTGGTGTATGGCTCCACAGGTGAAGACACTGACATTTAAACCTGGCCTGAATTTAATTCCCATTGCCACCTGGAGGAAGGAGAGAATTAGAACCCGGAAGTTGTCAGCTGAGCTCCATGTGCACAGTGTGGGAGGGTGAACTCACATGTGTGTGCAACATCACACACACACACTCACACACTCACTCATACACTCACACACACTCACACACACACACTCACACACACTCACACTCTCACACACCCACACTCGCACAACTCACACACACAACTCACACATACACTCGCTCACATACTCACACACACTCACACACACTCACTCACACTCACACACACTCACACACACTCACACACACTAATACACACTCACTCACACACACACTCACACACACTCACACACTAAAAATAAATGTAATTATTAAAATATGAGACCTTACTTTTTTCCTTTGCAATTATAAAAACTAAGCAATAGGGCAGGCGTCCCGGCCGACCCTCTTGAGTCTCTACACTCAGGAGGTAGAGGCAAGTGATCTCTGTGAGTTTCTGGTTGAACAGTCGGCATAGTGACTTCCAGGACAGCTGGGCGACACAGTAAGACCATCTCAACTAACAACAAACAAACGAGCAAAGCCAACAGCTAGGAAATGATGTAAGTTGAAATTCTTTACATCGGAGTTTTATCCAGGAGGTATACATAATAAAGTAACCTCAGGTGTGTGTGTGTGTGTGTATGTGTGTGTGTGTATGTGTGTGTGTAAATACTTGAGATATAGCCTGGGGTCTTGTTCATGCACTCTACTAGGCAACAACTCCAGCCCCAGGAAGAGATATATTTAATTATTAATGTATAGCCAGTAACTTTTTATCTGGCAATGGGCAAGTTGTTACATACTATATGTCTTAGTTTTTGTATCTGCAAATTGGGCTAAGGTAGAAGTGGAAAGTGGTGAGAGTTGCCTGAGATAGCACACGTGAAACTTACACATCACACACAACAGGCATTTGGAGAATGAACAGAATGGCGGATGAAGAAACACCAGCTATGGACAATGTGTGTGGACACGCGGGGATCTGGAAACACCCTGTACAGGACAAACTCTCTGGACTCCTTCTGCTCCCCGGATGTCCAGGGCCCTGTGGGCCTGAGTTTCTACCCTGAAGTGTGGCTAGTTGTTGTCAACCTGACGCAACCTACAGTCACCTGGGCAGAGGGAGCCTGCACTGAGGAGCTGCCTCCATCAGGTTGGCTTGTGGCGAGTCTGTGGGGTCATTGTTGTGATAAGGACCCAGGTGGGAGGGCCCAGCCCACTGCGGCCAGTGCAGCCTGTCAGTGGTTAGGGGTGTATAAGAGAGCAGCCATAGAGGCCAACTCAGTAAGCAGCACTGCAGGTGTCCCTGCCAGGCTCTGCCCCAGGCTCCTGCAGTATCTGCAGTGTTGGGACACCGAGAGCTGAGGCCCCTCTAGCAGCGCACAGGATCCAACTATAAGCAGCAAGAACGCCGTCTCTGAATGCACGACCGTCCCCGCGCCCGCCCATTGCTCTTCTTTCCAGAGTTGTCCCTGTCCCTGGGATAATGATTATCTACAGCTGTCCTGTCCTCTTGTGCCCCTCCCACCGCGGGATCTACATTTGAGATGCCACAGCTGTTGCTCTGAGCATTAGGAGCGGTGACAGCGGATAGGAACTCAGCACAGGTCTTCTCACAGCAAGTTCATTTCTGAACAGCTGTCTGTGTCAGAGCACAGCGTTTTCACTCGGTTTTCAGACCGCCCACTGCAATCATTACTTAAGGTTGACGTCTTTCTAAATCCAGAAATTTAAGAGCTCTTTCATTTAGCCCAGGATGCAAGAAGCTGATACTAGAACTAGGAGTTTTTAAAGGAGCTGACTAAGGTCAGGATTTGCTGGTCTTGAAAATAAATGTCTGGGGCTGGGGAGCGCGGAGGTAAAGCACCTCAGAACGTTTTCACTGCTGCGCGCGCGCAGTCCTCTCTGGACCTTGCACAGTTAGTATATTTTGGGACGTGGAATCTTTGATCCTGACCTGCGGGCACTCTCACTTTTTCTGGGCCCCTCGTTTATTGCATTTTGTACAGGGTTGTACTGGCCTCTGCCATCCTAGCCGCGGTAAGAGAAGGGAGCGCTACCCTGCTCTCCTGTGATAACTTCTCACTATCCGCACTAACCACTAACTTGGTTCACTGTGCAGATGCTTGGCTTTGAGTCATAGAACCCTGCAGAGGGCAGGGACTGGGGGGAAGGGTGTCCATGAATCCCAGAGTCTCTCAGAAGATCCCAGCAGAACGCACCATTGGGCTCCAAAGGCACAGACCCCTCCAATATTCACACCTTTGCTTTGTTCTGAGACAGGGTACGGCTATGCAATCCATGTTGACTTCTGAACAGCAGCTCTCTTGCCTTAGCATCCCAAATGCTGGGAACACAGGCCTGCATGTTCCGAGGCTGCACTTCCAAATTTCTCCGCCACGCGGCACCCGCCAGTCGCCGGGAGTCCGGGGCTGTGACAGGTGAGATGCCACCCGCGGTCTCCAGGGAACCGCGTCGGTTCCGGCTGGAGGCTCCGCCCTCGCTGCCCGGAGCTGCTTTTTCATCGCGTGATCGCGCAGGTTTGTGCAAGATGGGACGTGACTGTCTTCCTCTTGCAACACGGCGGTGTACGAAGTCCAAGTTTCCCTGGCCTGGATCTGAACGGTCCCTGGGGGAAGGTGACACTGGGCGGAACCCCCGGGCCGGCCGGGAAGGACGCGAGCTCCGGAGGGATCTGCCCCAAAGCTGGGCGCAGCGGCGAAACCAGTAGCCTGGGGTGGCCAAGCTGCAGATGGAAGTGGAGTTTCGTGGGTTTGGGGCCGCGGCTGCCGCACAGCGGCTCCTCCAGGCCCAGACCCCGACGCAGAATGGACAGAAGGCGGCGGCCTCCGGGAGGAGAGGCCGGGCCGGGGTTGCGCTGCGCTGGTTCTCCACGGCGGGCCTGTGCGCCGCCTTCCTGGGGCTGGTGAGAGCCGGGCGGCACCCCCTCCCTCCCTCCCTCCCAGGCTGGGGACGAGCCTCCTCAGGGGACCTGCCCTCCCCAGCGGGACTCTCACCTTCGCTCCCCGCGCTATCTGTGACTTTGGGCACTTCGGGCCATCAGCTGTCTCCTGGGCGCTAATTTAATCACTGCGGGTTACTGTCCTGTTGGAAATTGATTGTGCTAACTTTCTAATTGCAGCAAACTTCCGTGGCTTTGCCTGGGTGTGTAGCCGCTGCACTCTGCACTATAAATTACTACACAATAAACTGACTTTTCTAGCCCTTCCACGTCTCCGTGGCCACCCACTTGGTTTTGCAAATGGGAAATAAGGCCCAAGAGGAAAGCGGCTTTTTCCTGTCTCAGAGCAGGTGTTGTAGTGGTTGAGCCGGAATGTGGCTCACTCTGCTGCCCACGATTCTACTGAACCCAGCCCTGCTGCACCTTTAACGTTTCCTTAGAGCAAAGTGAAGCGGTTTGGCCAATGACTGTGGAAAGGTGGAATTCCCTATTACTTGGTAATTGGGACCTGGGGGAGCTGTGAGCTGGTTCCCCCAAGACGGATCTATTTCTCCCCTCTTTGAGAGACTGGCTGAAAGCATAAGCACTAAAAGGCTTTCTGTGGCCACCATGATGGATTGGTCTCCAGGGAGTCTGCATTCACTGCTCGGTTCTGCTGCTTTGTTCTTGTTTACTGTTTGAACAAAAAGGCGGCTGGAGAGGAACACGGAAGCCCCACTTTGGGAGGGTGGAGTCTTGCTATATAGCTCAGTCTGTTTCAAATTCTTCATTCTCCTGCCTCAGCCTCCTGGGACTAGAATTGTATTTGTGCACCACCATGCCTGGCCCTGTTTACATCTCCTGAAGGGATATGACACACTGGGACACATCACGATGCTATCAAGAAAATAACCATGAAACTCAGCACAGTCCGTATGGCTGTCTCTGCGAACCAACCCGAACATAATCAAACAACACAAACATTACATTAAAAGAGAGGTCAAATGCTTTGTTTCCTATTGGTCAGAATTGCGGGTTGGGTTGTCATGGTGACTAAGGATGACAGCAGGCTGTGAAACCCACTGACTTAAAGTCCTTTTGTCGCTGTCCTGGTAACACACATGGGATCCTAGAAACACTTAGCTAGCATGGCAAGAAAGTCTTCCCACAGCCAGGCTTGCAACCCACCGTCCTGGACGCCAGCAAAGCATCTTAGCTGCTCCCACAATCGCTCAGCCTTTCTTTCCTCTGGGCCGTCTCCTCTGGCATTCATTCATTCATTCATTCATTCATTCATTCATTCATTCATTCAGCAACAGCACCATCAGCTATTTTATTGGTTCATCATCATCATCATCATCATCGTCATCATCATTGCTGTAAGCTGAAGCCAGGGCCTTGTCCAGCTGACATGGGTGATCTCCCCGCTGAGCCCTACCAGTTCCCAGCCTCCCTTTTCATTACTTTTCACCTACCCTGTCTCACTACATAGCCCTGTCTGATGGAACTTGCTGTGTACACCAGGCTTGCCTCAAACCCACAGACAGTCCCCACTCTGCCCTCTGAGTTGTGGGACTACAGGAGCCACCACACTCAGCTTCGCCACTCTCCTATAGCAGTAATGTCAAGGGGACGTTAGGGACAGCATTTTGTTTTTCTCAGCAGCACACACCAATTCAAAGCCAAATTCTGTTCCACTAATGGATGGCCATGGATGCTCTTGTCCACCCGAGTGCTTCCCGCCCTTCTGGGCAGGAGACCTGATTGACTACAGCACGCATTTCATTTCCCCAACTTAAATCTTAGCTGCCAGAGCCACCCCAGCACCACCTGTTGTCCAGACTGAGTCCAGAGCGGGAATCCTGCTAGGATTTTTCTTCAGTGCACGCTAACCCGTTTGCCTCATGGTTGGAACTAATTTTGGATACTGGCCGCTTTGGTGTGATTGTGGAAAAATGGAAATCTGCTCAGAAGACAGGAGAGATCCAGGTCAAACAGAAAGTTCTCAGCGATAGAAAGGCTGGGTAGGGTGGGGAAATTCCCCATAGACCAATCTTGGGCCTTGGAGACTGGAAAACACAGCTACCTTGGGGCATCTGAGCAGAACTCGGTTAAATTTGTTGTCTCCTAGGTTTATGTAGCTCTCAAACACGGTCCAGTGGGAAACATATTTAGTTCTCCCTTGGCGTGAAGTAATGGTGCGTAAGATCATTTAGTAGAAAGACGATTCCTGGACTTAGTGGTCCCAGAGATCATTCTTGGCCCCGCTTGTTCGAGATCTACCTCTAGCAGATGTCACAGACCAGTTTTCCGTGTTTGCTGGTGACTACGTCAGAATTGGCAAGTCAGGCCGTGTTCCCCTCGCGTATAGGAGACGCAGAGCAGTGGCGTCCACCCTATCAAAGAGAGCTCTCCCCCTTCTATGGGATCCACTCGATGGAGAAGAAACACGGGACAGCCTTGGCTGTAGTGGTTGTGTTTCCTGGTTTGGAGGCATCGATTGGCCTCAGACCTAACAGCTGCTGCTTTTGTTTTGCTGCATGGCATTGACCTTGGTATAACCTCCATGGTTCTGTGGATCTTCCTGGATGGAAAGGCATGGTATCCAGACAGCCAGTGATAGGGAAATTAAAAAACGGTTTTGCAGTAACAGATCAGTCTTGATGGATGAGCTAGTCTGTCCCTTCCCAATGTGTCCTCTGCTTCTTGGGAGAAGCATTTCTAGGCTGGATTGCTCGAAGGTCCTTTATAGATGTGTAGTTTCAAGAGTCTTGAGAGCTGTTAGTCTAGGACTCAGGGCTCCTGTGCTTCTGTGTGTGAACACTGGTGTGTGCTCTTCCACAGAGTCAGAGGGAGACACTTATGCTGTTATTCTAAGACTGTTGTTCAGGACCCAGGTCATGGAAGTTCACAGACTTCTTTTCCCTGGTGAATACACTTTGTCCTTAACTCCTGAGCCATGTCACACTTCCTTTGAATGGAGTGGGAGATGCTTAGGTTCTATCATGAGGAGTGCCATCTTGCAGTGGCTATGTCACAGGGGTTAATAAGTGAGTCTGTGGGAGTAGATCCCATTGTCACTGATTGGTAAAGACGTTGACAGGCAATCGGGTCAATCCAGGCTTGAAGCTGCTGTGCTTGTGATGCTTGCACAGTGAGTCAGTCATTGTTGTTGCTGGTGAGCTTTGCGGGAATGCCCCAAGAGGAAAGCACATTTGTAATAACTGCAGCTATGTGCAGTGTAGCTGTGGACAGCGTTAGCCGTTGTGTATGGAAAAGTTTCCATCACCAAGGAGACAAGCACGGAAAGGGGCAAGTGAGTGAATCCACCCCCAAGTGTGCAAAGTTCCAGGAGTGGCAACGCTATTATTTAAGGTTTTTATTATCTTATAAAACTAGGGGTCTGACTAACCCAACATGAGACCTTTGTGCAAATTTCATAGAACTGCCATCCATTAGTGTTATTATTATTATTATTATTATTATTATTAATTGAGTCATTTCTGCTCTTCCAAGGGGACTCATGGAAGGCAGAGCTTTTGTAAGAAACCAGAAGCTCCAGAAAGCCATGCATGCCGACCCTGAGCCAGAGCTCCCAGGCTGACCCCCTGCCTCACTCTCCTGATCACTTAGGAATACATAAGTGGCCGTTGTTCCAGGCTCTTGTATACACTTAAACATGATTATGACTTATATTTGGACTGTCTTGGGAGTCTCATGTGACTTCTGAAATATTAACACATTGACACAAATGACTCAAAGAGATTTTCACATTGCCTATTTGACCATGATTCCCATGTTATTTATCAAACACAACCAATTAGCTATTTCTCTACTTTTAGGAATAGAGCACATGTTTTTGAGAAGGACAAGGAGAATTACTGAAAGACCCCAAATTAATTCAAGGTAAAGGAAAAATATAGTTTAATTTCAATAATGTCATAAAAATATCAAACGTTTAACACATTTGATCAACATATAATTGTGGTGGATAGAGAAAAATGCTCTTCTATTAACCAAAGTGGTTTCAGTGCTCAATCTAAAATTTTAAAAAAATCTCATAAATGTGCGCCAACTTCTGGTATTAAAGGACGCAGTTTCTTAAATGGTTTTACGGTCATCACGAGTACAGCATGAAACAAAGGAAATTATGTTGGACGTTTCCTATGACTCTTTTTTTGTTTCGTGGGCCCAATCACCTCAAATGTAACAACAACCAAACAGATCCTTCACCTTTCCCATTGAGCGCCATCTAACACACCAGGAAACGAGAAGAGCAAATTCTAGTTTTACAGTTTGCCTTAGTGTTAATGCTCAGTTTCTAGAAAAACTTAAAAACTATTCATCTGCTGTCAGTTTGTCCACCCAGAAGGTTGTTTTCCTAAGCTCTTCTCTCACATACCTTCCTAGAATGTTCTTACTCTTTCTACTTTGGCCATCTTGTTCTTATTTAGAATAATAGACCTACTTGAGGACAAAAGGGAATTCATTTTCCTTCAAAACGCATCTTCATACTTTGCAGTGTTCCTTCCTGTTCTGGTGACTTTTCTATTGCCATGGCCATGACCAAGGTAGCTTATAAAAGAGTTTCTGCAGGGCTTATAGTTTCAGAGGGCTGGAGTCCCTGACCATCGGGCACGGCAGCATGGCAGCAGTCAGACGAGCATGGAGATAGAGCAGTTGCAAAGAATCTACATGTTGAGACAACAACCACATAGGAGAGAGAGAGAGGGAGGGAGGGAGAGAGAGAGAGAGAGAGAGAGAGAGAGGGAGGGAGAGAGAGAGAGAGAGGGAGAGAGAGAGAGAGGGAGGGAGAGAGGGAGGGAGAGACAGAGAGAGAGAGAGAGAGAGAGAGAGAGAGAGAGAGGGAGGGAGAGAGGGAGGGAGAGACAGAGAGAGAGAGAGAGAGAGAGAGACAGACAGAGAGAGAGGGGGAGAGAGAGAGAGAGAGAGAGAGAGAGAGAGAGAGAGAGAGAGAGAGAGAAAAACACCAGGAACACCTTAGGCTTTTAAAACTCAAGGGAGTTGAAATCATCTGCGGTGGAGTTTCCACGCCTACACATGGCACTGCGGGCTTCACACATCTGTATCCACGGCGCCAATGGCAGCCCCGAAGACAGACATGGTGATGATCAGTAACACTGCTGTCTTGCAGAAAGGGATGAGATAAAGGCCCACTGCCGTGGCCACCATTGACACTCCTGGGGAGAAAGGTAAAATGTCAGCTGTAGGAGCAGGGAACTTACTCAGTAGCAGAACGCTTGCTTGTCTAGCGAGCATGAGCCTCACTGCAAAAATAGACTTTATATTTAAGAAATGAAAATAAGCTACAGAATCTGTATCCCTCAGGATCATCAAACCTATAAGAATACAAAATAAGGCTGAATTGACACTGAGAGTTAAGCTTGTACCGTGGTTATGTAAAATCATGTAAATTCTGTAAGGCTTTTGTAACTTATGACCTAAAAAGGTGTATAGTACATTAATAATCACAATAAATTATACAGCAGTTTCATAGCAAAGGAGACAGGCTACACATTATTTACTTAGTGTCCCACATTTAAGAAATGAGGAGAAATTTTAGATGTGGGTTAACAATGCCTCTGGTATCATAGTTCCTGCTGAAATGCTGCTAAATTAATTGGTTTGGGGAGAAGATGCTGGATGAAGGAGGCCTGAGTCATCTGGAGACTCCAGGAGAAGCATGATGGACATGTCATACTGAGGGAAGGTACTGAGTCACATGGCAGAACATGGATAAGGAATATGGGTTAATTTCAATTGTAAGATTTATTTAGTAACAAGGCTAAGCTGTAAGCTGAACATTTATAATTAATAATAACTATCTGTGTGGTTATTGGTAGCTGGCTGGTGGGACAGAAAATTCTGCCTAAAGATGTATTTGAAGGAAACATTGTTGGAAGCTGGCATACTGTTGACCCCAAGTCACAAAACAAACAAACAAACAAACAAAAAAAGAGCATAAGTGGGCAGGGGTTGACTTTCAAAAGGGTCCTTTGAACCTGCCTGCAGACTAGCACTCATGGAACCCTGGGCTGACCAGAGCACTGCCTGAGAGCATTCTGCCAGGTGGCAGGGACAAGCCAGCGTAATGCCTGAGTCTTTACAAAAACACTATACATGATTTTGTACATGGTGTGTGTGTGTGTGTGTGTGTGTGTGTGTGTGTGTGTGTGTGTGTGTAAACAAACAGTTTTGCTTAGTAAGATGTAAGGGTACTTTTGCTAAGGAAGTCACACACCTGTGGTCAGGCTACAAATGTGGCTGCTTGGGTCTTCCATGATAGTCCTGACAAATCACCAATCCTCACTGGGAAAATTGTTCTCCTGAACAATTTCCATGGGAGACACAACATGCCAGAGTGAGCGTTTACAGGTGCTTTGCAGTGCCATGTGCCAGTTCTGCCACTTTGGGGAGCCTTTCTGACTCCCTCATCGCGATGCAGTGTCTGCTGAGCCCTCAGCAGCCCAGTCCAGGCTGTTAGGCCACCTGCTGTCTCCATCTTTGTCATCTACTCAGTGGCAGCATCTAAACCCTCATCACTGTGTTCCTTCGCTCTGCAGAGTCTTCCATGGTTAGAACCTCGACTTTCAGTATTTACCTAAGTTTCTGCTTGTACTTTCTAGGTCTGAACAATGTTATCAAACTTACCAGTTTTTAAAGACCTGGGCTGAGCCAGCAACTTTCTGAGAACTCACCTTGTAAGACCCACGAGCGAGGATCCTCAAGCTGGACACAGGAAAGGAGCCCCCCCACCCCAAATCACTCACGGGAAGCGCTCTTGATGTAAAAGCATGAGGTCCTTTATATTCCAAGTGCACTGGGACCAACAGCTATACCCACGCAAGGGAAGAGGGCTGAGGACCCTCAGTACAGGATTGAGACAGCTTTTATAGGGTTACAACAAAGCCCACCCATCGTGAACCAATCACCTCGTAGCATCCAGTGCGGACCAATTAATTTAAACTATCCAAGCCCATGCTTAGCCCAGGAAGTCTGCTTTCTCACAGGCTTCTGGGTGGGTGACAAGGCTCATTTCCTGTGTTCACTCACTCACAGGCTGTCGTAAATATTAAAGAAGGTGACCTTCAGCCTGGGATTAAGACTCCCAGCTTCCTGGGGTCAGTGGAGAGTTAGGCTAAATTTTTCCATCCTAACAGCGCCCAGGTCAGGAGCACATTAAATGAAGCAGTCTTTAAAGGGATGAGGAAGGTTCCTGCCCAGGGTGAGACTGTTAGCATTAGGTAAGACCCAATTTCAAATGTGCTTTATGCAGATGTTAGGAAGCAAACTTAACAAACTAATTCCTCACCCTGGCCTCAGGGCACAGAATTATAAGGCTTGTACCTCAGAAGGCTGAAACAAGAAGGTAGGGAATTCAGGACCTGCATGAGCTAGCCTGAGCTCAGGGTTAGCCTGAGTAATCCAGAGAGACACTGCTTCAATATCTAAAACAAGAGGGCTCAGTGGGAGAGAGCTTGCCCCACCAGCATGAGAGCCTGAGTAAGATCTCCAGAATTCACATTTTAAACACCTGGATTTGATGATTTATGCTTGAAATCCAGAGCTGGGGAATCAGAGAGCGACCCCTCCCTGGAGCCTGCTGGACAGCCTCATCCTGATTCTGAGCCAGTAGAGCAGCCCCATCTCATGACATGAGGTGGACAGCACCTGAGAGCACAGACTTAACAATTCATGAGGAGGCTGGAGAGGCGGCTCACGGGATCCGCGTATTTACTGCCCTTGCAGAGGACCCTGGTTGGATCCCAGCAGCCACAGTGGGCAGCTCACAACAGCCTAAAACCCCAACTCTGGAGGAATCTTACACCTCAGGCCTCCTCAGGCAACTGCACTCATGTGCACATCCCACACATGCATACACACATATGTAATTAAAAAGAATTTCAAAATTAAAGTTTAAACAATGCATGACATGAAACCTTTTAAAACCAAGATGCTTACAAGACAATATGTGTAACCTCAGTAAGGGTAACCTCAGAACACAGATATTCTCTATAGGGAAAGATGAGGTAGTTTTTGTGCTAAAGCATATGATTAGTTCAAAAACAAGACAAGAGGAATTAATGCAAACCCTGAACAGATGAGAGCACTGGGGAAGGCTGAGGACACATGGCCATATTTGCTGAGATTAGAAAGGAGCCACTCACAGATTTTCCTAAAAATTGAGCAGTGGCACCTAAAGTTCACTGCAATACTACAATTTCATTCTTGCTGTTAAAACAATAATAAGGTTTTTTTTTAGCATGCTGGCTGGCCATTTTGGTCTTTGAAACATTAGCACGTTACTTCTAGGTAATGCAGCCTGCCTTCCCCTGTCAGCATGGCTGGGTCTTAACAGGATACTGTGGAGGATTTAATTTAACTTGGGGTTCTTGGCCTAGAAAACAGGGATCCTGTTTATACTGTGCTAAAACTGTCCCTATTAAGGTGCTGTTCACATGAAGAACCCCAGTCCTGTGTAAAAGAGCTAAGTTAAGGTAACAACTTGAGAATTTGCGTTTGCCTTTGACGTGCTAAGGTCACTGGGCTGAAAAGAGAGTCTTGTACCTGTGATATGATCTTGAGTAAGGAAGTTTTAAGCCTTTGAAATTTTGATGGATTTCCCCAAATCAAATCAGAGTAAATATTTTTTCCGGTCAAATTTTAAGTGCATGGGTGTTTTGCCTGCATATATGTCTGTGTACCACATACATGTGTAGTGCTCTCAGAGGCCAGAAGACAGTGTTAGATCACCGGGAACTGGAGTTACAGACGTGTCAGTCTGACATGTAACATGTATCACATCTGAGCTGCCTGTGGACACTGAAATGAAATCCAGGTCCTATGGAAACCAGGCAGAGCTCCTAACTGTGGAGCCGCCTCTCCAGGCCCCACATATGTTTCTTGACCATGAATTAAACAATTCTCAGGTTTCCCCAGTGGATCCTTGGAATAGCTCAAAAAGATGATTCTCTTTATGAAAGAAGAGAAATTAAATTAATTGGGCTTGTTATATTAAATTACATGGAAAACATTGCTAACAGAAGTCATGCTATAATTTTTTGTTATTTTTATAGGGGTGTGTTATTGTCAATGTGTCTCAGAAATCATATGACATTCATAAAAATAACAGTCTTAGTAGAACAGCCTCAAGCATACTCCTGTTATTTGTACCTGTTATATGCAAGAATCAGACAGAAAGGCCCAGCCCGTGTCCTCGCTAACCAGGAGACTGACAGGAGAATCAATCCATAGCACGAGGTTTGGTCAACTTTGGCCAACTTTGGCCACATAGGATCCACCTCCTGAAAGTTGTAGGCCATGACCATAAACAACTTTTCTTGCCAAGCGCATCACTGTTTCAGGTCTGATCAGGTCCTTGATCACGGCCACTTTAAGCCTTGTCCCTTACAGTTCATGGTTTGTGGCGGGGTCTTCAAGGTCATGCATGGCAGAGACTGTCAAGTTCAGGATTCTGTGACTTTAAGATCCTTCCTTTGGCCTTCACAGGAATTCTCAGACTTGTAGTGAAGAAGGCAGCGGCTCATAAACAGCCCCTGATGTTTAACCCAGCAGTAAGCAGAATAAGAACTAAGTACCCAGGAAATGACTTGGCAGATTTTCATGCTAAGTAGCCAGAGGTGAAATTATTAAACTATGTGGTTGGAATGATCTCCACGAGGTTGACCCAAGTCTAGTTGCCCACCATAATCTATTTAATGAACAACTCAGGCACCTGAAGTGGAAAAGCAAAGCTGATGTTCAGGGGTGGAAATCCCTTGCGAAGCATGGCCCGGGCGGCTTGGACGCCTGCCTGGCACTCGCCGAGTCTTTAAAGCTTGCAGCACAAGGGCCCTGCACTCTCAGACCCATCGAGTAGAGTGCAACGCCCCACACATAACCAAGCGTAGCCAAGCATCGGTGTGTGGACGTGAATGAAAGCCGTAAGTGATATGTTCCCAGAAGCTTTATGCTTTAAACCTGGTGGGTGGATTTGTCCACTGGATGCCCACAGATGGTAATTTCCAGAACAATCTTTTCCCATACAGAAAGGCTGGAGTATTACAGCTGTGATTATTAGAAAATTTAATTTCCATAAACTGGGTCCTAGGATCTCAGCTTTTGGGAGGTGGAGGTAAGAGATCAAAAACTGAATGCCATTGTTGGCCGCAGAGTGAATGGGAGCCAGCCTGGGCCACGGTAGCCCTGTCTCGAAAGGAAAATGTGCCCTTGAACCGTGACCCCAGTCCCAGTTATTACCAATCGACGGCACCGTACCCACTCCCACTGGAGCATAGGCCACACCCTTGTGAAACATCACTTCAAGGGGTATCCCCAGGGACTCGACAGATTTTAGGGGTCAAGTGCTTGTGCCCTTGCAGAGGACCTGGGTTCAGTTCCCAGCACCCAGTCAGGATGGGCCATTCTTTCCTGTAACGCCAGTTCCCAGAAATGTGACACCCTCTTCTGGACTCCAAGGAGCCTACACACAAGATACATAAGGCATAGAACATGAGAAATAAATGGTCTTTTTTAAAACACCGCTGGACCCCACTGATAGAAACTCGAGGCATTCCAGGCTTTTGTTTTTTGGGTTTTTGTTTTGTTTTGTTTTGTTTTTATCTGCAGCAAAACTTCCAGGCACCCCCTCCCACCCCACCCCCTAACCCCCGCCTTGTATCTGTGTCTCTTAATAGAAGGGACTGTACCTGTCTGCTCAAATTGTGCCTGTGCTGGGGACCCTAAGAAAGAGCTGGTCAGGGACATTTCTCCCGAAAACAGACACCAGTATAATTATGGGTCACTTCACTAAGATCATGGAGAGATCTTCTCTGTCATTGCAAAAGCCTAATCAGTTTCCCTTTCCTTCTAATTCCTGGTGTCCCTGTCCGTCCCTTTCCTGTGAGGGACATATCTGGTTCCATAATGTGTGACCTTGCCCAAGTCAGCCTCCATGTGCCAAGGAGCCAATCAGAAGTTAGCTGGCGGCTCTGGGTGTGCAACAGTAGCATAAGGAGCATAGCAACCACCCTGGGAGGGCCTATGGGCCATAGCAACCAGTTGACCAATCAACACAGGACAGGTGGCCAAGGCCAGGATGTGCACCAATCCTGAGCCTGTTGCGGACCCCAGCTCCACCCCAATAAATTACCAGCCCCAGGGTTCTGTAGGGCTCCACCAGCTGTGTTGGATGGATTGGGGAATCGTTAATACAGTTAACTGGTTAATTGATTAAAGAAACCGTTGCTTTTGCATCTGAGAGTCGTGGAACTTGGCTTAACCGTTATGAGAATTGTAATCTAGCCAATTATGTGTCCGTTGTTGAAAATCATGCTAGAACTGGAGTATTCTCCATTTAATATCTGTAACCACTTTTGTTCACATTGAAAGTATTAATGGATGGGGAAAAAGCCAGAGCTCAATCTGGGAGGAGCGTGGCTAACAGTCTTTTGATTCAGTGTAATTAAAAACAAATTTGGATTTTTATTCAGCTAAAAGTGCTGGGGGAGACATTCTGGACCAATTTAAAAAGGCCATTTCCTTCTGTTCCTCCTTTCCTGTATTGTGGCCACAGGCGGTATTGTGGCCACAGGCGGTATTGTGGCCACAGGCACGTGTTATTGCTTAGCATTGTCAAGTGGCTTGGGAACTCTCAGTGGAAAGTTATCTCAGAGGTACGTGGTGTCGAGCTATGTACGCTCCCTGGACACTTAAAAAACAGGGGCTGGCGGTCAAAGACAGGCAAGATCCTTCTGCCTCATGTCAACCCAAGGCAAGGCATTCACGGCTCAGTGTGTGTATCAACAACATAAGTCTGGAAGGTTGAAAAGGACAACCTAGACAGACACAGCTGTCTGTCCTGTGGCAGAAACGTGACATTACTAATTAAATTGAGGAGGGAAAGTGTGGAGGCCCCCAGAAGTGGCTCCCTCCGTTCCAGCTTGCCTTAATGTCAGCGTTAGAGTTCATTATTGCTCCTTCAAGTATGTTTGGCCTAAGGTGTGGCAATTGTACGTCTTGCCTGGACAACAGGACATTTGGCCTTAGGTGTAGCCTGTGGATGTCTTATCTAAACAACAGGATATTTGGTTCAGGGTGTGGTTACTACGTTCCGGTGTTAAGGAGGTGATTACATTTGCTTGTCCCTTGCATCATGGTAAGGGAGCCTTGGGTCTCTAGCTCCCCTTTTGATTGGGTATATAAGAACTTGGAGCAATGAACTTGGGACTGATCACAGTGTTTACTAGATGCTCTCCCATCTATCTCCTGTTTCTTGTCTATTTCTTTCCTTAATCCCCCCCTCCTCAAGCACAGACCAGATAAGTCAGCTGGACAGAACAAGAATGAGTTCAGGACCTGGGGGAGGGGGGAAGGGATGTTCTTTTAGCTTTTTATTAAGGCAGAAATAGTTTGTTTAGACTTTTCTCTGTCATCAAGGGACACAAAAGAACAAAAGAAGTCAATTTATAAGAAGTTTTTCTCCCTCTGGAAGTTAAACTGAAAACTAAGGGATCAAATCTTACAAATCTTGGGAAATTTTTGTAACAGTGTTAATTTCAAGGGATCAATCAAGTACCTATTAATGTTTTAAATATTTATTTCTTAATTATATGTATGTATGTGTGCAGAGAGGGGATGTACATGTGCCTAAAGATGTCAGGAAGAGTTGGAGGCCAGCCTGGGCTACAGAGCGAGCTCCAGGTCAGCCTGGGGCTACAGAGCGAGCTCCAGGTCAGCCTGGGGCTACAGAGCGAGCTCCAGGTCAGCCTGGGCTACAGAGTGAGTTCCAGGACAGCCTGGGCTACAGAGTGAGCTCCAGGTCAGCCTGGGCTACAGAGTGAGCTCCAGGTCAGCCAGGGCTACAGAGTGAGCTCCAGGACAGCCTGGTCTACAGAGTGAGCTCCAGGTCAGCCTGGGCTACAGAGTGAGCTCCAGGTCAGCCTGGGCTACAGAGTGAGCTCCAGGTCAGCCTGGTCTACAGAGTGAGCTCCAGGTCAGCCTGGTCTACAGAGTGAGCTCCAGGTCAGCCTGGTCTACAGAGTGAGCTCCAGGTCAGCCTGGTCTACAGAGTGAGCTCCAGGACAGCCAGGGCTACACACAGAGGTCCTGTCTTGGGGGCAGGAATTGCCTGATGCAAAGAAGTGTCCCAGTTTGGTGATGTGGTACACACCTGTAACCCCAGCATTTTGAGACTGAGGCAGAAGGACCATGGATTTAGGGTCATCCTCAGCTTTATGTCGAGTTTGAGGCCAGACTGAGCTACATGGGACTCTACCTCAAAAACAAAACAAAATCCTCTGTGTTCCTGAGGAAAATTACTAATTTGGTAAGTTCCACAGAGAGCACAGCCCCATGCACACTGAATTTCACCTAAGTCCTACGTGCATTAGGGTTAGGAAGTGGCCGGAAGCATGGCAGAGGACACCCACACTGAGTCTGAAGCCCACACTGAGACTCAAAACCAAACTACAGGATGAGTGCCTCAGAAAGAAAGGGGGCGCTTAAAGCTTTCGCAGCAAGTGGAAAATTAGCACTCACGTTCTACCAAATCTCAACACTGTTGTGGTGTCCAATTAAACTTCCAAAATATAGTTCATGGACTGCAAGGGCCAGAAGTGGGCAAGAGACGTAGACGAGCAGTGATAAAATGCCCCTCCCACAAGTGACATTTTGTTCCGCCCATAGACACTGACACAGATGCTCCTGCAACTTTACTTTGTATAAAGAAAGTGCAAAAGTGGACTCTTCCAGGCTCTTCTTTTTAATAGGTATTGCAAGAGCTAAAAGCTACCAAGCTGGCACTTATAAGACATTCCTTGGACTCTTTAATCAAGTTTCTAATTTATTTACGTTTTGAAGTGCTGATCTAAAAGGTTCTATTATTTATAAAATTCCAGGAGTCAGACATTGGGCATAAAATCCTGTTTAGATCAAGAAGGCAGCAGAGGCACGGACAGCTGACCCTCTCTCTCCACCCTTCCCAGATCAAAAGGGTCCCAGATTCTCTCTATGCCCTTCCCTCTGCTTGCCTGTGCCTCTCTGTCATACTGAGCCCTCCAAAGTCTCTGCACCTATGAACATACGAGAGTTTTATCTTTTACGAGGTGACTGATCATTAATTTGCACGTCTCAATTATCTTCAACAACTTCTTGTAAGTTAGTAGTTTTTATAAGATTAGGATTTTACAGCTTTATCTCCATTTGAGCCTTTAAAAACTAACACTTTCTGAGTTGTAACTCTTTTGATATTAAAAACAAAACTTCAAATCATGACTACAGCCCATAGGGAGACTGGCAACTGTACTTTCCTGGTCCGTTCACTGTGCATAACAGAATATCACAGTTCCTTATGCGATTCATTTATCAAAATAGCCAAAGCTTAAAAGGCAATGGCAAGGAAGTTAGGCTTTCAATCTTAAATTGGTCTGTTGGCCCGAACAGACCTTAAGTAAGGGAGACCTTTGCCAGCCCGCTTAGGGCACTGTCTTGCTGCATAAGAGAGGAGCATCCCCTTTCAAGTGTTAAGTTTTTGATGCTCATAGCTGTGGCCCTAAGTTTTGCCTTTTATTTATGCGTTTTTAAGATGACATGTTAATAAAGACATCATAATAAAATATCTTGTAAATTTAAAGGGTCCCATTGCCTTACAAGTTTAAATATTTTTAAAAGCTGTTGCTTAAAAATACCCAGTTTTTTATTTAAATTTTTTGTAAAACTCCAAAATCTCCATTTAAGAAGTTTAAAATCTCTCAACCGTGTGCCCCTGAAATAGCAAAATAAAGTGCCTTTTTATTTCACGATGGAAGACGAAGGACACAACCACAGTCTGCACAGGACAAAACCAAGTTCCCACGGTTCAGACAACTCACTGTTCAATATCTGGGACTCATTCACAATCCTTCGGGGTTTCCCCAGGGTCATGGGTCACCTCTCCAGCCCCGCCCCTCAGCAGCAATGCTGAGCCTGCCATCTGGTCCCTGCTGGCGCCATTCCATTGTGGCAGGTGTTTCTGCTGACTGTCAAGTGGCACCAGCATCTCCAAAACTGCTAGGGTTCCCCATTGCGACTGTGCTCTCCTCAGGAACACTAGCCCTGCTAAACACCCTGTCACGCCGTTAAAACAAATACCAGACACGGTGACGGGTACATCATAAATTTCAGCTGCCAGCAAGGTATGTTCTTGTATATGAACGTTTGGAAGCAGCTTTAACACCTTATTAAACAAGCATTACTGTGCCTAAGAGTAAAACATAAAACAAAATGCCTCTAGCCTGTAAGCTCCTTGCCTGAGGACAGATAGCTCCTGAAATGCTGGAGGCTGTTGTTTAAGGGATATAACAAGCCATGTTCTCCCCCCCCCCGCCCCCCAAGCACGTTTATTTGACCCATCTGCAGCAGATGTACTTGTAGGCAGGACGTTGGAGGAGGCCAACAGCCAGCTGGCTAAGACCGGCTGTGCCTGCCCAAGAGGAAACCTTCAGGGCCAGTTGAGCACTCTCCTTGAAGATGCCCTCTTGAGAAAATTGGGAGCTGGCTCTGAACTTGAAGACCGATGATGCCCATGGCATCAGATGACCTGCGCCAATGAAGGGGAGGCAACAGCGTTCCGGATGACACCCACCCCCTCCGGTCCTGGGACGGGCATAAAGTCTGCCCTGCACCCACAATAAAGGAGTGTGCTTTGCCACTTGCCTGAGTCTGCGATGTTGCCTCTGGGCCATCTTACCCCCAGGATGTGATGGTGGGAGGCAAATGACAGCGGGAGGTATGCAGGCGGGAAACACATCAGGATGTATGCTTCGCCTGATTGGGTTTGCCTTTCAAGCCTCTGCAAGATGCAACTCATGGCCATTTCCCGGGAAGCCAGCAATGGACCAGAGTCCGTCATCCAGGCCAGTGTTTAACTAAAACTTGTTTCAAACTTGGCTCAAAAATCGTGGTATTGGTCTTATTCTTGACCGCCCAGAAGTGTCTGATGAGCTAACTTCTTTCTTCCCTGCCTCCCTGTAAGCTTTCATCCGGCAGTAAACTGAGTACGGAATTCTGCTGCTGTCATGTTCGTCTCTGAGGAATTCCCATAGTTGTCAGGGTAGCACAAAGAAACCAAGCAAAGGAACGGCAAGGCGATTTCTTTTTGTAAAAGGGGGCACCGTGGCCCAAACCAGGCAAGTGGGCGGTGCACACAGCCAAGATGGTGTCTGTGTAAACGAATCCCTTAGAAGAGCTTGGCACATTTCTCATTGGCTGAGGTCCACTGTGGGGATTAAGACCTTGGCTAAGAATTCACTTCCCCCTGCTGCCCTCAGGGCAAGCAGCTGTAACCACAGAGGAAAACATCTTTTCTAAGGCAAGATGTTCCTTTGGTTTCTGAACCCTGGGACAGCCCCTGAGAACACCCCAGCTCCAACTGGCCCTTGGAACCTGAGATGACTAACCGCCCCCCTCCACCTCCTCCATCTGGTGCCCGGGTATAAAAGCCACCCCCGGAGCAAAATAGAGAGAGAGCCTTCTTAACATGGAACAAGAGTCCTGTGTTGTTAATCCCGGCACCCTCCGCAGATTCTGGGTCCCAGGCCATGCAGGCGGGGCAGTTCACCCTGGCAGTCTGCTCCTGATTGGCTAATTTGGAAAGAGGATGAGGGAAAAATGGGAACAGATGGACTGCTATGACTGTTTGGGATGTAGCACAGGCCCGTGTATAAATAAGAGTCTTCCAAGGAGCAGAAGAGTAAAAGATTTGATCCCCTTTGCATGAAAATCCTGTGAGATTGGGGATATTTATGGAATACTGGTCCTTGGCAGGCTATCCCCATTTTTAAACATTTACTTATGTATTTTATGTGTAAGTACTCTGTATGTAAACCTGTGTGCCAGAAGAGGCCATCAGATCCCCTTACATATGTGAGATACCATGTCTTCTGGGAATTGAACTCAGGACCTTTGGAAGAGCCGTCAGTGTTTTTAACTGCTGAGCCCTCTCTCCAGCCTCTGAGGCTAGCCACCTTTGATAGGATAAAAATCTGTCTTTGCTCTATGTACTCGAGCCCATAGTATTTGTGGTGATCTCGGCTGTCAATAACCAAACGCCCTTTAATGGCTCACGTGAGTGTGCATCAGTCTGGTTTCCCTCATATGACTTCTAATTATGCAGCCTTTGTCTCAAGGAGGAATGAGTAGTTACATTACTGTGTTTCTGTAGACTCAAACTGAATCTTCCTGTCCCCATGTGTCACACCTCCTTACCCACACTGTTGGAGGCAATATTCTGAAATGAAACAATTTCACTGGTAGAATACCCCCAGGTTATCATAGGTTCCTGACTGCCAGACAGCAGCCAGACTACAGGGAAGCAAACCACCGACGCTGTGACTTGTCTCCACGTGGGGAGAGGAGAAATCAACAGGGCGTGCAGCTGTGTGCTCTCGGACATGCAAGGAAAAGCCAGCACAGGTGGTGCTTTTAATCCACACGATTGTAAAGCGGCCGAGCTGGAAGAAACCATCTGAAGAGCTCCGCTTGTCAGAGACGTAACTGACGTGTTCTCTGTAGTCCTGCTGTTGAGCCATTAAGTTGGGAAACGCAAGGCTGGGGGAGTCAAGAAAGGGGTCTATGCCAGCATACAGTTAGGAGCTGTGGCCAGGAGAGTACGGGGGTTCAAAACGGAGGTGTCTGGCTGGGCAGTGGTACAAGCTTGTAACCCCAGTACTCGGAAAGCTGAGGCAGGATACGGAGAGCCCATGAGAATCGCAGGGAAACCCCGTCCCAAAACAGCAACCCCACCCCGGAGGGATGTGTGTCAAAAGTTAGGTTCTGATGCAAGCCGTCTTCAGATGATGGGGATACAGGAAAGGAGGCCTGAAGCCAGGAGAACCGGGTAGGTTTGGAGTTCTGGAAGCCTGATTGACAGGTGAAGAACTGATCCAAGGGACCACTTGCTGTGCGCCCAAATTCTGATCCCCAAATCCCCAAGAGACCCGTTCCGATACAGAAGTAAAGAGTCTCAATATTTAATGAGTAACCGTCCTTAACTCGGGCCTTCATCACGGTGGGCGGTGTGAGAAGGGCTCTAAGGGACCTCGAGGTGGGGGAGGGCAGTCATTGGGCAGTTAAGGGGAGTGTCTAGGCGTCTGCAACAGTCTCAGGACCGGTCAGCTCCTGGTCTTGGGCAATCTGTCCTGTATTGATTGGTTACCTGGTTGTTATGGCCTTGTTGCCATAAAGCAGTCCAGAGCCCATAAGGCACATCCAGAACCCGCCAGCTAACTTCTGATTGGCTCCTTGCCACAGGGAGGGTAGCTGACCTCCTAGTGACCGGGCAGGTCCTACAAGGTCAGAAGGCCGGAAACTCAGAACACGAGCTGACTCAGGGTCTTTGTCTTGCTGGGTCTGTTCTGCAGCCTGTCATGGCTGCTAAAGCAGAGGCTGGGTGAGGGTCTGGTCCCTTCGCGTGCTACTCCATGAAATAAAAATAAAGGCTGGGATTGGGTGCAGCCAGGGGCAGAGCATTGCTTAGCATGGGCAAAACCCTGGGTATATGCCTCAGCACTTAAACCTTTCGACGTTTAGATCACATCGAGGCCTTTCCCTCCCCCGGGAAAAAGCAATATCCAAACACACCAGGAAAACACAGCATAAAACTCAGACTTCATCTCAGTTAACCCTCCTGCCCCTGGAAATTCCATAAATACAATCACAAGGTCTTAAAGGAATTTGCTAAAAATTTTATTGCATTTTCTGAGAATTTCACATTTCCTCATAGTAAAATGACTGTATCCTCCAAATTACAAAGCATTCTTCGTTGAAAAGGTTTTTGTTATCTATAAATATATAAATCACATTTTAAAAAATCGATTATAAAGTATATGATTTTAAAAGAAACAGAATCTTTCAAAACTAGGAAAATACCCATGCTGGTCAATCCCAGCATGACACTTTTACAGTTAGCTGTACTTGTACCGCTATGGGAAGGCTGATACCTTCTGCTGGAGGAGGGAGGGAGGAGGAGGGAGGGGGAGGGAGGGAGGGGGAGGGAGGGAGGGGAAGGGAGGGAGGGGGAGGGTTGAGAGTGAAAGGGGAGCAGGGAGAGGGTCCAGGAGAGCCCTCCTCCCATGGAACACTAGGTTCACTGGGAATATTTGGTTTTGCTAGGAGAGTTTTAACTTTCAAAGCATATAAAATAATTAAACTTTTCAGATAAACATTAAGATAAAATAAGTAGACAAGAGAATGCCAGATGCCAAGAAATACTTAAAACACGCAAGCTTCTTAGTACTGCAAAGCCCAATCTGTCATAGCTGTAACCTCCAAGCTGAAATAAATCCATGGGAGAAGCTGGTAGGATGCAAAGCTATTTAGCGCGGTATGGTACCTTTAAATGGTCGATGCTCTGACTATCCTAGCTAGTCTCTTTGGATGTGATCAGCAAGACCCGGCCTCCCTTGCACTCATAACTCAAGACAATTAACAGTGAGCCCAGCAAAAAGGCTGTGAGCGCATGGCCTTTCTAGGTAAAAAGACAACAGTGGCAGTGAGATATTTTCTCGTTCTTATAAGAGTTGAGGCAAAGTCTGTGAGAGAAAGCAAGACTACAGCAACCCTGCCACTGTCCCGACAAGCACAGCACTAAGGTCTGTGGACACTGTCACATGTGTGGCACTGGCCCGGGTTCAAGCTTAGAGTCTGTGTTGCATCTGAAAGATGAACTATGATTCCTTCTTCCTTTCCTTAAATGATTAATTTACTTTTATCTTAAGGAAATGGGTGTTTTGCCTGCATGGATGTCTGTGTGAGGATGTCAGAACCCCTGGAACTGGACTTACAGGAGGTTGTAAATCACCCTGTGAGCGCTGGGAAGAGAACTCAGGTCCTTAACCACTGAGCCATCTTTCCAGCCCCCAAACAATAACACTTTCAATGAGAAGGGTTTTTTTTTTTTCCCAATTACAAAACAAACAAAAAAAGATGAGAAAGTAACTCATTATCCAAATTTCTATGACTCAAAACCTGACTTTAGGCTGAAAAGCAGTCAAAAAGCTCAAATGTTAACAATATCTCCTTAATCAAATCCAACTGGATGTTACGTATGCCTTTTTTTCTTTTCATTTTTACTTCTTGACGTGAGTCTGGGGCTTTGGCATGCCAGGCAAGCACCCTACCACAGGGCAGTACCCCAATCCACGAGTGCTTTAAAAGGCTCACTCTGTGCTAACACTGATGGGGTTTTCTCTATAACATATTCTCTTGTGAGGCCATGTCCATTACTAAGGCTTAATTTGGCAATCATTTTCTTGTAAATAAAACTTAAATCACTGTTAACAAAAGTCAGATACTTCCATGTATTTGAATTCAGTAATAGCTTCATAGGCAAAATTTCTCATCTGTATGTACAAAATACGTGTACACATTCTCAATGTCTTACGTGTATTTAGAAAGAAAAAAATACATTTTTGAGCTGGAGACGTGGCTCCATAGTTAAGAGCACTTGCTTGCAAAGGACCTGAGCTCTGTTCCCAGCCCTCACAGCCTCTTGTAATTCCAGTTCTGGGAGGATACAGCGCCCTCTCTGCATGCATGTGGAACACACACACGCAGGAAAAACACAAAAAATAAATAAATACATCGTTTTAATTAAAAAACTATTTAAAAAGGAATAATAAGTTTAATAACAACCCTGATCTAATTTTTAGTAGAGGCACCAGTACAGTCCTTCTGTGCATTGTGAGGGCTTAAAATGTAACCCAATAACAAATCCAAGGTCCTTAAGACAGCATTGCAGCACAGACCATTATGAAAGTCACCTTCACCCAGTAGGGCAGGTCACAGGAAGTCTTATGTGTTCAACAGAGGACCTGAGAGAGCTCGGAAGTTGAGTGTTTGCCGCAGTCTGGCGTGGTGGCACATGACAGCATTAGGAAGGCAGAGGCCAGTCTGGTCTACACAGTGATTTCTAGAGCATCCAGAGGAGTATCCACTGCTCTACCAGAGGCCTGGAGTTCAGATCCCAGCACTCACATGGAGCTACTCACAACGCCAGGAACGCTAGCTCCAAGGGATGCCATGTCCCACTCTGGCCTCTGTGGGTACAAACACATGCACACACACACACACACACACACACACACACGCACGCACGCATAAATCTTTACAAGTAATTTAACAAGTTGTCCAGGGTTACTGATGTGCAGGAAAATGACATACTGTAGAATAATCACCACTCCCACTGGCTTCGCAGCTCTATCTAACATGGCTTCTCGACATTACTGTGCTGAGGGTCCCTATCATGTTCAAGCAGCTTCGTGACTGTCCCATCAAGGCACTCTTCTTCCAGAACTCACTGAAACTAAAAGACATCTATAATTGGACTTATTTAGAAACCTCAGAAATTAAGTTGGGACTTTCAGGTTAACAGCTACCCATACTGTCAGACTTGGTGGAAGTATTTTGTAACCCTCCAGCAAGACAAATCCATGCCACGTGCCCTGTGCTGCTTGGAAAAGCACCTCTCCTCTCTCCCATGTGTTAACCTCGTGTGCCTGAACTCAACACTCAAGGAGACGGAGGCCCAAGTATGGTGCACGGCACTAACCCAGCAGTGGGGAGCCACAGGCAGGTGGTCTCAGTGAGTTCGAGGCCAGCCTGGTCTACACAGTGAGTTCTAGGACAGCCAAGGCTACACACAGAAACGCTGTCTCCAAAAAAACAAAAAGTAAAAAACAAAAAGCAACAACAGAAACCAGTCAAGGAGACAGACAGGAGGAGAGAAAGCTCTAGGCCACCCTGATCTACAGAGTGAGACCCTGCTTCAAAAATAAAACACCAACCAAGTTTGAAAGGCAAACATTTTCAGATTTTCACAGTGTGCGTTTTTCATTTTAGAGCTACACTTTTTGCAAAATTAGAGGCAGATTGATGTCTGTATTAGCCCCTGTGGCGAGGATATAGCTTAGAGGGCCACCCTTATATAAGACCAAAGGAACAAATCCTGCCCGAATGTTCTCTACGGACAGGCTTAATTGGCTGTGTGTTTTTATTGACTTTTAACCATTTCTTCTTAACTGTGTGTGTATGTGTGTGTGTGTGTGTGTGTGTGTGTGTGTGTGTGTGTGTGTATGTGCCTGTGTACATGTATGTGCACCACGTGCGCGCAGGGACTCAGGAAGATCAGTAGGTCTCCAGGAACTGCAGTTGCATGCAGTTGTGAGCCGGCATGTGGTGGCTGGGAACTGAACTCGGGTCCTCTCTGAGAGCAGTAAACGCTCTTAAATGTGAGCCAACTCTCAGCACCTTAGCTTTTTAAAGTCCTGACATCGATGAAGTATTGCAGGCAACTGAGGAGGGAAGGTGTGGTAATCATCGTGCTTAAGTTATTTCTAAATGTTTAATATACGGACAGGAAAGACAGCCCAGCATGGCGTCTTTAACCCCAGCACTCGGGAAACTGAGGCTGGCAGAGCTCTATGAGTTCCAGGATGGCCAAGGCTACACAGAGAAACCTTGTCTCAAAAAAAAAAGAAGAAAAGAAAAGAAAGAAATGTGTGTGTGTGTGTGTGTGTGTGTGTGTGTGTGTGTGTGTGTGTGTGTTCCCTCCTGAAAGAGAACTTTTTAAAAACAAATTGCCAAAGACCCTTCAATTTAAAACAAAAGAGCAACAGGTAGTAGCGAGCTGAACCCAGCACAACACACACACACACACACACACACACACACACACACACACACACACACACACACACACACACCGCCATTCCTCACTTAGGAAACTGAAGCAGGAGGACCTCAAGCCCCTCCCGGCCCACACAGCAACACTGTTTCCAAAAACATAAGGAGCTCTGTGAGTTCGAGGCCAGCCTGGCTACATAGTGAGTTCCAGGACAGCTTATGCTCCTTAATGAAACCCCGCCTTAAAAAAACAAACCAAACCAAACCAAACCAAAAACCAAAAAGACAACTGTATATATAACATAGTAAGCTTATAACTTCAAAATCAAAATTATTGCTGCATTATGGTGACACACCCCTGTGACCCCCAACACGTCTAAATCAACAGAACAGAGCTAAAGGCCAGCCTGATCTACTTAAACTCCATGACACAATAAATAAATAATAAATAAATTACAGTTATTCAAACCCCCGTGACATAAATTGTACACTTAGCACGTAGGCTGTTCCCTCACACAGCGGCAGTGAGAAGGCTGCGCTGAAGAGGAAAACTCACTGGATTTTCCAGCTTTCAGGAGATGACCTCATTTCCCTCTGCCCTCTGCCCAAGTACAAGTTTGTATTCTCTCCAGGCAGCCCCATGCCCAGCTAGATGGAGAGAGGAAAGACTGTCTTTTCAAACAGCATAAGAACGAGAGCCAGAGAGTGAGACAGTAAAATTGTTTCTCACCGTCCAGATAACTGAGAGGGACCCGGGAAGTGTTAGGGAAAGATTCACTCTTTCCACATGAACAAGCAAGTTACATTCAACCATGACATAGCATTCATCTAAGCTAATGATTTAAAGACACTTGGCGTTTTAGCCTTTAAAGTTCTAAAATATAATTTCAAAGACATAGGAATGTAATCCTGTTTCTACAAGTGAGTAATGGGTCATGGCCCGACTTGGGTTTTAATTTTGGGTCTTCAGAGCTAATACCTTGCTTCCTACAGTCTAGACATAAATGAGGGAGGATGGGGGAATTAATAAGGAGCATATGGCAGATAAATACCATTGATTTTTTTTGTCAAAGAACTGTGCCAACAAGATCCTATCGGTTGATTACAATGGCGTCTCCTCAGTTTGTTCAAGTCAACTCTGCGATGTCCAGACAATAAAAGCACCGGCCACCAGGCTTCTCAACGTGGCCGTGTCACTGGAGCGTGTATACACACAAGGGTAAATTTTTGCTAAAAGGTTTTTTGAAAATTTAGGAATTGTTTCTTTTTATATTTAACCCTTTAGAACAATTAATTCCACAAATCAATTTAAACAATTACTTCTTCCAGATGTTTTTCTGTTGGATAAAACAGTCCTGTACTACTTCCAATCTGTGCCCATTACGACAGCTGACAACATACTCAATAAGACACTTATAATACAGTGCTGATAGATCCAGAAGTCAGAAAAGCTCTGTTAAAATTGCCAGGATACCTTTTATACATTCTATTTTACTTTATTGTTTACACACAATCAGAAATGTGGGGTGTTTCTGGCTATTGGAGTAAAATACACTACAACCAAAGGGAAGAAAGGTTAGGGCGGAAACGCCTGCTGGCTGCCCGAGAGGGGCCTTCATCTGCATCCTGGTGTTTATCAGCTTCTGCTTCCAGCAGGTCCCTCGGTATGGGTGCATGTGAGATCCCCAATCTTAAAGCTTAAATCACTTAACAGACTTGAGGTTTACCTTGGCTTGCTATTATTTAGGATCGAGGCTTAATTTTTACAAAAAGTTCCAAAATGCAGGAAAAACTAAAACACTGAAACTAAAAACACTGAATGGAGCAACCCACAAAATACTTCCAGTACACTGCAAGTGTCTGCGCCAGCCACAGGGCATCCAGGCGTCCACGTCATCCACGGCGTCCACGGCTTCCACGGCTACCTGTTACTGAGATAGCTTTGAATGTTCAAGTTTGACTTCCAGGTATGTTTGCCTGTAACAGTCTCTTCCCCCATCCCTGGAAATATCAAAGCTATTTGGGGAGAGAAAATGGTTCTGGTAGTAATAAAGGCTCCATTTTACATTTGTGCTGTTCCAAGGATGATTAAAAAAATAAGAAATTTGCCATTCATATAAAAGAGAAACTTCAAAGGCAAATTTGAAGTAGAGGTACACACAGCATTAAATAATAGAGTCAGATTGTTTTTTGTAGATCCCGGAGGAGCTTGAGAGTAGAGAGCTCTGCTTCTCCAGCATCTTCTCCCCTCCAGCGTTCCTACTGGTCTCCCTTTGCTTCCTGCTATGGATCCAGGGGATTAAACAAAGCACAGCGCCGCCAAGAAAGGGAGGAATTCCAGCAAGGTAGAAGGCCACATCATAGGAGCCCAGCTTGTCATGAAGTAACCCTGGAAAGGGAGACAGCAGCTATCACAAGGGGAGAACATTCTGGCTCCCAGCTCAGTCACGCTGAAAGAGGCCCAGCTCAGGTAACAGATTTGAAATGTAAACCTTTTGCTGATATGATGCAGGAAAATATATATATATATATATCTAAAATTTTACCAGAGTACCAAAATATTACATGTGCAAAGTATTTGCAGCTAAGCTTTGGCATTCCCAAACATAACATGAAAAGTTATAAATCCAAGTGTTGGGATAAAAAGGGAAAGAAAAAAACAACCAAATTTTGTGTGTGTGTGTGTGTGTGTGTGTGTGTGTGTTCTTGCATGCCTGCTGGGTAGCAGTGGCACACACCTTTAATCCCAGCACGAAGAAGACAGAGAAAGGCAGGCAGATCTTTGAGTTCAAGGCCAGCCTGATCTACAGAGTAAGTTTCAAGGCAGCCAGGACTACACAGAGAGACCCTGTCTCAGAAAAGAAAAAAAGTCTATGGGTTTTTTTGTCTAAATGTTTGTTTGTGCTCCAAATGCCTGCCTGGCTTGCAAGGAGGAACCTGGGGTTGGAGACAGTTGTGTACCATGTGAGTGCTCAGAGAAGGGGCCCCTGGAAACAGTGTGTGCTCTTACTAACCCATCTCCCCAGCTGCAAAAGCAACTGTCAGATACATCTGAGAAAGACACTACGGCTTGCCCATCCTTGGGAAGAAAGTACAAAAATGTGTGTTTGGCTAGGTCCAGCAGCATCTGAGTTCACCCCAGCACCTGGAAGGTAGAGGCTTTTGGACCTCTGAGTTTGAAGCCTGCCTGGACAGAGAGTTCTAGGCTACATGGAAAGACCCTATCTCAAAATAAAAAGAAAGCCCTAAAGTATATGTTTGGTATTTGATGGGTCCTTAGACTCTGCTTCTGAAAATATTATTCTACTCCGAAATTTCCAAAAGCCCAGGACTCCGAGTTCTAAGTTTGTTTTTGATTTGTTCTGTTTCATGCGTGTTTCATGTGTTTGAACTCTTAATGTGCAATGTGAAATTACCTCAAACATCCAGGGAACACATTGAACTGAACATGAGCAACTTCATTTAATGCACCGCTAAGGGTGCCTTCAGTGGCACACCAACGTATGTACATATAAATGAGTATGCGCAGTTATTTTGGATCTAAATATAAAATACACAGCATCTCTAAATATGCAATGTTCCCGTCTTCAGAATCCAAATGTCTCACATTTCATCCTGTGGATACTAAGAAACAGGTTTTACTGTAATTCTATAATGACCTCTGAACCACTGAGGAAATGTGGGGTTAATTCTCCTGTGAGTTGCTCTGTGTAGCTATAGTAATTCCCTGCTACCCCTTACTCTTGGTCTGTGAGCAGTTACTATTCCTTCTAAAGCAACACTATTCTCACTAACATGCTTTTCTCAATTGCCTGTGTATCTGGGACCTCCCAAACACAGCTCTTACCCGAGAAGAGAGAAAGGAACAGAGGCTTCTACAGCAATGTGGTTCCAGATGTAAGAATGAATTAGGCTGAATTTTCACTGAGCTACTTACATCAAACACAGGTGAGTGTATATAAAGGAAGTTTTATCCTAATTGTGTTGAAAACTGATCTTTTCACACTACTGCACAAGTAAGGCATCACACCATCATTTATGAGGCTTCCAAAGGTAGGAGTCACTTAACCCAGAGGTAGCCATTTAAAAGCGAACAATAGGGCGCTTAGCTGTACTTACAATGCTCTGTGACCATTATATGGCTATATTTACTTCCAAACATTCCATCATGCTAAGAAGAAACCCCATCCCTACTGAGTGGCCACACCCCGACCCTTCCCTTCAGGCTCTGGCAATCACTAATCTGTTCTCCATCTCTATGGATGTCAGCTACTCCATACTAATGGGATCATACAATATGTGACCTTTTATATTTGGCTTTGGTCACTTAGCATAATGTTTGTGACATCTGTTTACCTGGGAGCATGTGTCAGTCAGTGTCCCTATCACATATGTGTCCCTATCATATGTGTCCCTATCACGTACCAGTGTCCCTATCATGTACCAGTGTCCCTATCACGTATGTGTCCCTATCATGTATCAGTATCCCTATCACATATGTGTCCCCATCACGTATCAGTGTCCCTATCATATATGTGTCCCTATCATGTACCAGTGTCCCTATCACGTATGTGTCCCTATCATGTATCAGAGTCCCTATCACATGTGTCCCTATCACATGTGTCCCTATCACGTATGTGTCCCTATCACATGTGTCCCTATCATGTATCAGTGTCCCTATCACGTATGTGTCCCTATCACGTATCAGTGTCTCTATCACGTATGTGTCCCCATCGTGTGTAAGTGTCACTATTCATTACTTTCATGTCTGAATAATACTCATCCCCACCCATTACATGGATACTATACTTTTGCTTTTGTCTACTTTTTGGTCATTGGCTGATTGCTGTCAGGCCTCATTATAGAGCCCCAGGCGTCCTGGAACTCGCTGTGGTAGAGCAGGATGGTTACACTGGCAGCTCTTGTCCTGCCACAGCCTCCTGAGTACGGAGATTACAGGTGTGCACCACCATGCCCAGCCACACTGTTTTTATATCCATGGACTGCCATGTTCCTTCCACTAAATGTGCTTTTTCTTCAACCCTTTCTCAGGGGATATGCTTCTTATGTAAAAGTAGTATATGCTTAGAAATCTATCAAAACCTTCATTTTTAGTTTACATTTGTGTAACATACTAACAGAGCTAAAAAGTAGAGGCTAAATGCATAGCTCAATGGAAGGATTCGTATTTAATACACCCCATGCTCAAGTTCAACACCCAGTGCTCCCCAACAAGTAGTATTTGTGGGAATGTAGCGCAGTAGTGACTGTGTAGCGTGTTCAGGCCTGGGCTGAAGAGCTGCTTTATTTACCTGCAACTGGAGGACCTACAGTCATGGGAATAGACATGAATCCAAGTAAAAATCCAATTGCTTGGGAGGCATCCTGAGGGCCGACCAGTTCAAAGGCAATGGGAGCCATGATAGAAATGAAGCATCCATCAAAGAGACCCATGATGAGGCAGACAGCAATGAGCCCCACAAAGGTGCTGCACAGGGGGATCATCATGGACATCAGGCCAATGAATGAAAAGGACAGCACCTAGGGCAGAGGACACACGAATGAGGCATGATTCTTCCTCTTAGTTCTGCAGAGAAGGACATTTAAATAAAAAGTATAAATGAAATGCTTTAGAGGATGCCATAGTCATATATGTAAAATAGAGTGGGTGCAAAAATGGGGAGAGAAGGATCAGTGACTTGTAAGGAAATAATTAAAGCTGTATACTGGCTGGGTGTGGTGGGTGCACTCCTAACTCCAGGAAATGGAGGCCAGCCTGGGCTATATTATAGTGAAAGCCTGTCTCAAAACTAAACTAAAGAGACAGAGAGACAGGTCAGTGAGTACAGTTCTTGCCACCAAAGCTGAGAGCCCACGTTCCAGGCCCAGGACCCTGTGGTAAAAGGGGAGAAGTAATTCCCGAAGTTCTCTTCAGCTCCGGAGAGCCCTGAATGAAGAATCAGAAGAAAGTCTAAGCGCACAGCTGTCCCACTGCTACGCTTAGGAAGTACAAAGCTATCCCTGTTTTCCGTGCAGACAATCGTGCTGGGAAAAGTTAAATGACACATTCAAGGCACACAGACAGAGCGAGCCTAGAACTCGTGATCCTCATGAGCAGCTGCCGGGTGGCCTCCAGTGTGGGGCAACACAGCAGAGATGGGCACCAAGCACAAGCCGTGGCCATCACTGTCCCTACCTTCTGGCTTCTCTAGGCCCTCCTGGATCGCTTATACAAACGGCTGTCCTGAGTCGCTCCTCTGTTGCTGTGATAAGCACGTGACAAAAGCAGCCCTGGAGGGAAAGTCCTCTTAGCTTACACTCCAGGTGACACCGACGTGAAACTAAATGGTGCCGGTCCCTTTTCAGTGTGAGGCGCATTGAAAGCTCGTGGGCCAGATACAGGAGAGCAGGAGGCACTGGGCCTTCTTGGCCCTGCCTACCGCCTGCTTGTCTTAGCACGCTCAGAGCTGGGAAGCTTCGGGCAGTCTGCTATGTGGCTGAGCCTCAAAATCTTCACTAGCTACGGCTCTGTGTCCTGAACCTTTAGGGTGGGGAGCTTGGGAAAGGGAGCATGCTAGAAGAATGTGAGATTGCGGGTCTCTAAAGTACCAGTTGGCGGGAAAGTCTTGAGGTCAGGGGCTTTAAAACACTGTCTTGTACCAGTCGGCACACCCGCCACGTTTGTCTTTCTCTGTGGTCCCCTTTCTGGTGACTCAGTGGCTTCACCAGATTCCTCTGCATTCGTTATTATACGTCAAGGCCTTGTTTCCTGTACTAAGGGAAGGCACGCATGAATCTGGAGGCAGGAGCAGAGCTGGGGCAGCCGAACCCTGCTTGCTGGACTGCCCTCCTCCAGCTTTCTTACTCATTCAGCCCAAGCCCAGCTGCCTAGGAATGGAGCCTCCCACATCCATCACTAATCAAGAAAATGCGCCACAGGCAAGGCTACAGGCAATTCCGATGAAGGCAATTACCTCAACGGAGGCCCCTTCTTCCCAGGCAGCTCTAGTTTATGTCAGGTTGGCAAAAAAACTATCATGCACCAAACCTGGAAGTGTGTACCCGAGAATCTACTCACAAGCTAAGGGCTACGAGGGTGCACACTGCCAGGGTGGGGTGGGACTCGGGGGGTAAAACGCCATGCGAGCATGAGGGACCCGCGAGAGAAGAACTGGTGGGGCGGGTGTGCGAGCAGGTGGAAGGGTTAGCAGTTTCTGAAGAATGATGCCTGACCTGGCCCTTCGGAACAGCAGCTGTCAGCTTTACCATACATTGTCATGGACACAGCAGCAAGGAACGCACTTGAAAATGGTCACAATCCAGGTCGGCTACTTGTCCAACACCATTGTGTCATATGAGTATGTTTTTTCAGTACTAAATTGGGCTTGATAGTAAAATTATGATTAGTTAAGACCATGAGCTGGCTGTTTGAAAAAAATCTGGCACGTCATACTAAAATTTGGGGTTGGAGGGCTAGTGTGGTGGGTCCACTCTGTAGTCTTGGTGCTACCCTAATCACATATCTAAAGTGTCATGGGTACCAAAGTGGCAAAGAATAGATATTCTGGCCCTGAACACGCAGTCTTCCAGCCTCTATCTCCGAGGGCGGAGACTATAGGGCACCACCACGCGTAGGTCCACACTAACTCTCTGAAGAATAAAGTCTTCCATTTTCCTGGTTTTAAAACACTGAAAAATCTTTTTTCCCTTTGACCCAACTTCAGTGAAAGCACAAGTGAGATATGATCTCCTAGGCGTGAGGTATGACTGGGCTTGAAGGAACAAGGGTTAAGAAGCGGGAGACTGGGTCCGTCTTAGGGTTTCTATTACAGTGATAAAATATCATGACCAAAAGCAACGTGGGGAGGAAAGGATTTACTGCAATGTACAGTCCGTCATCTAAGTCAGAGCAGGAGCTGAAGCAGAGGCCATGGAGGGAGTCACCAAAACTAAGCAACACAACCAGCTCTAGCCCTCTAGGACCCTGAACAAGCAGAAGACATTTTGATGCTCCAGACAAAACGGCCGAAATATCATCAAAATGTGGAAATGGAGATGGCTAAGAGGAGTCACGAGTTAAGGAGTTATTCTAACCAAAGGATAGCCACGCTCTGTCACCGCGCGATGCCTCTGCTATATTAAGGCGCACTGAGAAAGGGGCACCAGAAGCCTGTTACATGCTTGGCTTCCCATCCCCCCAGAGGAGTGAGCTAAATTAAACCTCTAGTCTCTGCTTAAGAAGGCGGAGGCAGAGGTAAAGAGCTGGGGGGACAAAACCTACTGGACATCGTTATAGATATGTTTTTGTCCTGTCCTTAACTCTGAAAGGATATAAACATAAACAGCCTTAGAAACATTTGCAATCAGACAAACTCCAGGAGACCTAAACCACCCTAATTAAATCGTGGTTTTCTGTGCTTGGCCTGACTGAAGAATACCATGTCATATCTCCCAGGCTGATCTTGAACTCATTCGTACATGCTTTCATCTCCTGAGTGCTAGGGGTCATATGTGCGAACTGTCATGCCTGGTTCAAATCCAGTGCCCTTCTGGTAAAATCATAGACAAAACTTCCAGCCACCTCACCATAGTTATAAAAGAATCTCTCTCTCTCTCTCTCTCTCTCTCTCTCTCTCTCTCTCTCTCTCTCTCTCTCTCTCTCTCTCTCTCTCTCTCTCTCACACACACACACACTCACACATTTCTCTTCCCATTTTGTTCGATACTAGTTTCTATCAGGAACCTGGCCCTGGGGTGGGCTTATGCACGCTGACAGCCAGTGGACACCTGGCACTTGACAGCCTCATTCAGTATTTGGCACTAACTCACTTTTGCTCAATAACAAATGTTTTCATGGAACAATTAATGCAATGAGATCCAGACACTTTAATTTTAGCAGTTTCCCTGATTTCTCTACTTTTTGCCTCTTCAGAGCTTTTTGTTCTTTATTGGTTTTTCATTTGTTTGCTTGTTTTTCAAAGAATCTCTGTACATCTAGGGCATTCCTCAATCCTTTCCCAACTGCAAGGCCTTTTGTCAGTTTAAACTATAGTAACTTATGTTCTTCCTTCTCGGTTAATTGAAGATCTATTATTGTTGTTGCTCCATAGAGATATAGTGTAGCTAGCAATGCATCCCACGCCCTCAAACTCAACCCCAGCATTTGGAGTACAAGGTTACAGACACACTTCCATGCCTGCCTTGAGACTTACTAACTTGGAACTAGAGAGACGGCTCAGTGGTTAAGAGCACTGACTGCTCTCCCAGAGGACCCAGGTTCTATTCCTAGCGCCCACATGACAGCTAACAATAGTCTGTGACTCCAGTTCCAGGGGACCTGACATCCTCTCTGGCCTTTGCAGGCACCAGGCATGTACGAGGTACACAGGTAACCATGCAGGGAAAACACTCATACATGTAAAACAGAGTAAGATGCATTTACTTAAGAAAGCTTTTTATTTTCCTTTGAGGATTGAACTCCTTAGGGACATTAACACAGACAGCTTATTCCTTAAAGCTTTTCAGGAAAATACCTAGCTTCTTTTACCTTGTTTGTACTGAAGAGAAGTTCTCAGGAAGAAGCTGCCCCCACGGAACCTTCACAGCTGACTAACTTGGAGCTTCAGCAGTGCTGGAGAGTTCAGAAGTTGCAAGTGCGGGGCCAACTTCTCTTGGGCCATCTTTATAGCCCTTCGGTAGCCATTTCCTGCCTGCTTCTGTGTGAGCTACCTTCTCTGTGGCCATTGGTTATGTGCTCTGCAGTGTGCCGGTGTCCCCAATCAAATGACTAAGAGAGCCATCCATCACAGTGCCCGAGGCCTGGACTCTGACTTCCTCACTTCGCCTTAATCCACTCCTAATATTTCTACGAACGCATTTGGAAAGTGCCTCGAAACCTCACAAGCGCCACCACTTTGGAGGAGCCTAATCTATGCTCTGGAGCCATGGCCACTCAGCCTCAGCTCCAGAATTAACTCTTACCTTCTTTGAGGTGAGAGCCGAGTTTTGTACCCATGGTAACTACGATAATGAGTTGGTTAGAACATAACTGCCGAGAGGGATAAATGCGTGTCCCCATGACCTGGAGTGCCTGGGCCACTGCCTCCTCTGTGTCAGGCATACAGACCGCACACCGATCTGTCAGGACTGGAAGCCAGTGTGAACGGTAAGTAATTTCCCATTACACAACCTTTTTCTCTTTTCTGGGGAGACAACACAGGCCCAGCCTACTCAAGACATTGAACTCAAGAGGGAGGCTAAGCTAGACCTGAATAAACATAAGGGATTCTTGGAGGCAGAAATGTAACTGGGCACAGTTAAATTCAAACGCTGCCTTTAATACACTTACTCAACATTTCCAGGGCCCTCAGCCTCCAGCCAGGCACCTAGGGCGGACAGCAACTCAGTCCTGTGCACCGTGCTCTCACTGACTGAATGATGAGGCCACGGGAGCAGAGGGTGGCGTCTTCTGAGGCATTCAGTCCTATGGTGCCTCACAGGGCACAGAGAGTTTGACTTTCTCCTCAGAGCTGGACACATTCACCACAGTGCCAGCCTAAAGGACACTGTGGGGCCTCTGACCCCTTATTCAGGCTGGGGGACAGCTAAGCATTTGGACACTGTCTTAAAATATTCAGTGAGGTCCATGCCTTCATGTAAAGTACTAGGAGTAAGAAGATGAAGACAGAGCTAAGAAACACTGAGCGTTCAGTGTCTTTCAACAGAAAAGAACGTTCACACATGGAGAGGGCATGAGCGCCACCTATTTTCTCTAATTGTATGTGTAACCATGAATACATTCCTCTAGCAACTCAGTTTGGAGAGTGTCCACGTAATACACGACGGGGTCCCTTCGATCCTCCGCCCCCAGCCTGTACTGTCCTCCGGCCCCGGGGCATTTTTGCCCGCACACATGTGGGAGCCATCTCTACACACGGACATGACGTCCATGTGAGGGGCTACGAGGTGGACAAACTCCCTGGCAGACAGACGGATGGGAGAGGCATCCTATCTGGGTAATGGAGGTGTTGAACTTCCAAGACGGCTGGACTCTTCCTCAGCCCCCAGAGCAGAGACAAAAGCCTGGCGTCTTAAAAACAAAGACTGTGGCCTTTTTCTACTCCTCCCTGCAGGGCCACAACACTTGCGGGCCAATCAGCCATCGATCCTAAAGTAGGGAAGGGAGACCCTTCACTAACTTAACAACCCCCGCCCTGACTAGAGAGTAGTTAGTGGCCCTAACAGCCACAGAGCACACCAAAGTATGCTCTTGACTCCACTGGCTTCGCTGAAATCGTCACCTCTTCTGTCACTGAGCAGGTGCTACTGGGCATCACAGACACCTCTACATCCGGATGAACAAACTCAGGCACCAGTCATGGTTCACAAGTGTAATCCCAGTTCCAGCAAGTCTGAGGCAGGAGGACTACAGTGAGTTTGAGGGTAGCTTGAGTTCCATAGCAAGGTCCTGTTTCAAAAATAACAAACTGCCACCACAGCCAACAAGATCAGAAAGGAACCAGAAAACAAGGGAAGGCCTAGGGTTCTTCCTCTCCTACACTTGTATGTTCTTCCCTGTGACTGATCCCAGACACACACACACACACACACACACACACACACACACACGCGCGCGCGCGCGCGCACGCACACACATACGCGCACACACACACACACAGACACGCGCACACGCACACAGACACACACACGCGCACACGCACCATGAAAACACGCCAATGTCCTCCACCAAAGGATGTCCCTTGGTTCTGAGGCCCTGCATAACTGGCCTCTCCCAGCTTCTTCCACACCAGTCTTCCTTGTCCAGGTCCAAATGCATCTCGATTTTCCCAGCCACACGTTGCTCTGGGAACGCAGGGGCCTTGTCTATCCTGTTGGTGTCCCTCCACCTGGGCTCTATCTCCACAGAGTGCGGAAGTAGTCAGAGTTGTTTTTGACAATCTGAAAGCTGAAGGGTGTCAATACAACAGATGTCCACCAGAGGGCACCTTGACATTAGAAAGCAAAACTAAATAGCTAAATGATCAGTGTATTTACAAACGAGGTATCATAAAGGACAGGAAGATTAGCACATAATAAACAAATACTTCCATTGTTGTATGTGACACAGGGTCTCGCTCTGAAGCCCAGGCTGTGCGCATGCTGGCGCAACCCTACCTTATAAGTACTGGATACAGGCATGAGCCACCACGCCCACCCAGGGGTGATGGGGGGGGGGGACATGCCATAGAACACATGTGGACAACTTAGAGTGCGATTCTTTCCTCCTACCTTTCCGTTTACTCTGGGCATGAAACTACCTCAGCCCATCAGGCTTCTCAGGTGCACAGCTCTGCTCAGGGAGCCACTTTGAAGGCTCTGCATACCTGCATTTTTTTTCTCAAGACACAGTTTCTCTATGTAGCCATGGCTGTGCTGGAATTCACTATGTAGACCAACCAGGCTTGCCTCCAACTCAGAATCTGCCTGCCTCTGCCTTCCGAGTGCTGGGATTAAAGGAGTGTACCACTATGCCTAGCTTGGCTCTACATGTTAAAAAGGAGCACATAAATATTAACAAGGGTCCGGCCTTACTCCCAGCACTGGTGGGAGAAGAAGCACACAGTATTCACTTCTAGCTGTGTGACAGGCTCTGGCCTGTGACTGTCGCCCTGGACCCCACAGCCTGTAGGTGGAAGCAAAGAGCTCATGATTTATCGCCAAATCTTTTCCCCCTACCATCCCCATAGAGCGACCTACATCCCATTTACTAGTCTGTGCCATCGTGACCTCACTAGCTCCTGGTGTCGCTGGCTGCTGGTGACCCGGAAGCACCCCATTCCCAGGTGTTTCCTACCAATGCGCCACATCCTTTCAGCTCAAGAATGCCCAAGTCCCACAGCGCTTTACCCAAGCTCAACCGGGACGTTTTACAGGCACCACTCACCTGGCAGAAACAGGGTTTGTCTTCCGTGGATTTACTGAGTTACTGACCTCATGAGCTAATGAAACCACCTCCACCATTAGCCAAGCAGCCTGGCACCTGTTCCCTGTGCCTCTGGTTCACTGTTTGATCCCCACGTCTTGGCCTAGACATCAGCCAGCATCAGCTCAGCCTAGCACTGTCTCTAAAGAACACCGTAAAACTGCCCATCTTGTGTGTATTAGTAGACCTCTTTTCACAGTCTAGAACATTTCACCACCCCAGAAAGAAACCATCACCTTCCCCAAACCCAACAACCACGAATTTACCTTCCTAATGGCTGCTTTTAAAAACCTCAATGACTTGAGGGAGACCGAAGAATAAAACTCACCCCTTTCATCTTTATGTGCACTTGGTTGGGTTCTTTTAAAAGAGAGTGTTTCTATGTAACCCCAGCTAGGCTGGAACTTGCCATGTAGAGCAGGCTGGCCTTGAACTTGTGTTGACATTCTTGCCTCTATGGTGTTAGGGTTATAGGCATATACCACAATGTGTGGGAGTTCATCGTCTTTTATGTCCATTGTGTCTCTTCCTCACCTGGCCCTCCTCCCTCCCGCTCTGTCTGTCACCTCCTGTTCTTCCTTAACGTCATCCAGACCCAGCAGCCCCGACACACACACACACATGAGTTTTCCTTGCTTAGCCCATTCTTCTCTCTCTTCCTTATAACCTGTCCCTCTGCACCCGTCCATCTACCTACCCATTTATAGAAAACTACCAGTTTTTGTGATGATGGGGGAAAAAACAGGGCCTTGTTCATGTAAGGCAAGCTGCCACCAAGTTACAGCAGCTCTTGTCTCTATATTCTCTTTAGACTGTCAGCCGTGATTCCAATTTTCCCCAAGGAACGGTTATTTCACTGTGTGTGATAAGGTACCATCCACGCCTTGAGGGACTAGCTCAGGGTCACAGACTGTGTTGAACTCTGCAGCATCTAGCAAGCTGCAGGGCTCTGGCATGAAAGACTCACTCGCCTGCCTGGTGGTGGTCAATAGTAATCTTTAGCATCTGTTTAAGCATACTCCATAACACCTAGCAGACACTTTGCGACGAAGCAGCTCAAAAGTTAAAAACATACACCCAATTTTCAAAAACAAGTGCAAATGGCATTAGATTTGTACTTGACTGATAACTTTCCCCAAAATAAAGACGTCTGAGGAAACACAACAGGCACAAATATTCTGGGTTAGTAGAGTTCCCTAACAAAACAGAAAAGATTGCTACTTGACTGTCAATCAAATTTAAAATTCGTCTTCATAACTGATTATTTTGTATTAAAAACCCATCTGCAGATGTTATATTCTAGAAAGTATTTCGCACTTTCATAGCATATATGCATATAGTGCATTTAGTGCAAGTGCACGACCAGGAGCAAGGAACCAGGTCTGCTAGGGAAAGGGTGTGAATGTGTACCTGCAGGGAAGCCTCCGTCTGGAGGGAAGGAGTCTAGAGTACCTGCAGGTAGACCTTCTTCATTCCGGGCACGTAGTCCGCGATACGGCCAAAGAGCAGGCGCCCGACCCCAGATGTGATGCCGATGCACATGAAGAGCATCTCCTTGTTGTTTTCATCCTGAAACCTCTCCTTCGCGTGGTTTATCTGCAGGTCGAGAAACAGGAAACCACGCTGAACATGGCAGGGACACCTCAAGGTGTGACACAGGCACCATTAAACGTCCAATGTTTTCTGTCTACTCTGTCACCCCAATGCCCCTTCAGGACTAAAAGACTTAAAAACTCCTGCTACAATAATGTTCTAGGAGAACATATAAGAAATCTATCTTAATTTAACGTACACAAAAGGAGTTTTGTGAGCGGTGGCAGCACACACCGTGAATCCCAGCCCTGGAAGAAGCAGGGCAGAGTTCAGAATGCAAGCACAGCCTGGGCTGCACAGTTGTGTTTCCGGGAAGCCTAGATTATGCAGCAAGACTTTGACTCAGAAAACCAAATTTTTAAAAAGTTTTTCCTATAATTATTTTTTCAGTAAACAGGTCACATTAACAATGAGCCATTCATCAGATGAGAACAGAGACCTGGAATACCCCCTGGCCCCTGGAAGATGACCAACGGTCATCCTTGGAGGTTTACCTTCTGGGGGACCAGGACAAAATCGTTGCCCTTGAAATAAGTTCCAGAGCTTCCCGAGCGAAAGCGCAAGGTCCCTGTGTGGCGCCCACAGACGCAGATACACAAGGTCCCTGTGTGGCATGCCCACAGGTGCAGATGCAGAGTTTACGGTGGTCAAATCGCTTAGACCTCACATCCAAGTACTGTTTCTACCCTATCAACCCTGTGGCTGAGTTATTTTTCTATCTCAGGGACCGCTGAAAGGATTAAGTAAAGTGTCTACATAGAGAGTTTAAGAGTTAGGGGCACCAAAGTACCTGCCAAGCATGTGTGAAGCCCAGGTTCACCGCCCGCTTACAAGGATGGAATCGGGCAGTCATCAGACACTACCGTTCGCCATCCTTTCTACAATCAGCTTTTTGAATGCTGGCTGTGCTGAACTAGAAGATGGGGTGGCAGGAATAAAGGGTCTTTGCCTCCCCTTGAACAGTGAAAACAGTGTCCACAGTTACCTCTGGGGACAGCCAGCAAGCATTGCTTGTTTGACTTTCCCATAAAGATCCTAGCATCCGATGGAGTTTTAGGAGACTGCAAGCAAATTTTCCACCAAGCTCAATACCCCACTTAACTAGTGTGGGAGTGGGGGACTTTTTTAGATGGCAGATCCCTCCTTAAGATACTTCCTTTTAACTTTCTTTTCTCTGCTTTCCATTTTTTAAAATCCAGTTGTATATTTTTACATCTCATCTCTTTTCATTAAAAACTGGCTACTGGAGCCGGAGGGATGGCTGAGCAGTTAAGAGCACTGCCTGCTCTTCCGGAGGACTTGGGTTTGATTTCCAGCACCCACGAGGGGCCTCACAGCTGTGTCTAACTCCAGTCCCAGGGGGCTAACCCCCTCTTCTTGCCTCTGCAGGCATGCACATGTGTGTGCACAGACACACATATAGGCAAGACACTCATACACATAATAATGTTTAATTTAAATGTTTAATTTAAAATGGTAATTTTTCTAACTTCTGTTTTCACAACACTTCAGAATAATTTTCCTAAGTAGGACTTTAATCTCACAAATCCTGTCTTCAAAAGTTGCTTTAACTGCATTTTATACTCTGTCTGGTATTTAAAGGTCTCCATAATCTGTTACTAATCTATCTTTTTATGTTTATTAACTACTGATCCTTGGCTCTGAAGCAGAAAATTCAAATGTTTACTGAGCCTGTAAAAAGAGAGGCAGGTGCAGACACACATTCCAGAAGACCGTTACTACCCATGTTGCTGATCCTCCCTCCCGGTCTTTAAAAAAAAAAAAAAAAAAAAGAATTAAATTTAGAAGAAATATGAAGTCCGGGCCTTGTGTAGAATTGTTGGCACCTAACGTGAATTTAGAACACCGTGTGATCCAGAGCCACACAAGCCAAACAGCATATGCTGCAAACTGCGTTAGGCCGGCTTTGATCTCAGTCCTAATCCCATTGCTCCGCAGGGAAGCTGGGTTCACAGAGTGGACTGCGCATTCTCTCCCCTCCACTGTGCCCTCGTGGCTTTGTAGCTTCCTGGTATTGCTGAGCAGTGCCGTCGACACCTTCCGTTTTGCATGGGTTCCTCTGCAGCCTTGTTAAGTTCGCTGAGCATCCTTTTCCATGTCAAACCAACATCACCCATTCGCCTATTTCAAGGTCAACGCAGCTCGTACGGCCTGGATTCATCTACTCTTTAATTTGCCCTCCTACATTTTGGCTAACAATACTAACGGCTCACCAACAGCAGTAAAACACAGTCACTGTCTTAGATTCCTCCAGTCCCCTCTTCAAACCAGACTGTCGCCAATCTGTAAGATTTTCTGGCTAAGTGATTCATGCATATTTCCTTTGGTCTGTGTTCAGATTCTTGTCTGTCCTTACCTGGGCCGCTCTGGCAAGCTTCTAACATACTTCTTATTTAAGACTGGACTCCTAAATCTCCCAAATTCAGGATGTAGCTCCCTTCCAGGCTCACTTCCCGCTTAGGGCTCATGGCCTTTACACTTTGCCAGTGTAGCTGATCTCCAGCTGCCCTTTGGATATAGCATACTCACACTGTAGCAGCAACCGAGCCCCAAAAGCACATAGCTGAGATATGCCATGAGAACAAACATGCAGAGAAGCAGAAGGCATCAGGGAGCACAAGGTCTGCAAAGTACTCTAACAGTCAGTGTCTGCTAAAACAATACTTCGGCTATATAGCTAAGGACTAATTTCATCTCGTTTTTTTTGCTTTTTCTTTTACAGTAGCCAAAAATCTTTTCTGGTTTCAAAGTACAAAGTGGCTTGGGTTGTATTTCACTGATAGTGGCGTGCACGTTCAGCCACTGCTGACGGGACCAGGAGCTTGCAGGTAATGCTTAAGGAGCTCTCCCTGGAGAACGGCCACTCAACGTAGATGTGCTATGGCCCTGTGTGTCGAAGCTTCTCTAGAAGCACTGAAAGCATCCAGCGGAGCTCTGCCTTCTCCACCCCATGTGGAGAGCAAAGCCAGGGCCTCCGGCTGCCAAGCAAGTGCTGTACCCAGCTACATGGCCAGCTGTCACTGTAGCTTTTCAGAGGCACCCTTTAGTACCTGGAAGGCTGAATTTATCGGTTGTGCTTTTAAAGAAACACTAAAAACACTAGCCTGACAAATTTATATTTCTATCATTCTTTGAGTTTTGTTCCTTTCCCAATCTGTTTTGTAATCTTTATAAGAAATAATACGATGAAATATTTGAGGTTTTTTTTAAGAGGCTAGGTAATATGAGTGTGAATATGACAGAAGGTACACAAAATACATTTGTGATGATGTCAGGATGAAACACACTATTTTGTACAATGAATATACACTGATAACTTTTAAATAAATTGGTGAAATTAAAATTATGCCTTAGTTGGAAAGTTAGTTCTTTAATAATAAAGGACACTACTACATCAAATTTGTGTCCTGTCACTTAAAAAAAGCCAGAACATCAACTTCTAAAACTTATGTCCACGTGCTCCATCAAAACTTGACAATAAAGGTACTTTTGGCTATTAGGCGAGAGAGCGTGCAGGACGGGTGATTCCGCTCTGGATGCCTGGTCTCACAGCCCTTCCTCACGGAGGCTGCAGTACCAGGTAGGTTTGGCCTGAACCTCCAGGATGGCTGCTGTCTGGCTTATGACCTTCTGCCATCTTCCAGCCTCTCAGCCTCTAGATACCAGCACATGCTGCTTAATACAAAGCATGGCATGGGGCCAGCCTGGTTATTTCTAATGCTCATGTAGGCAGAGACTGGAAACTGGGGCAGATATTTCATATTCAACCTCACTCATTTATTAAACAAACAGAAAGCTTATACTGGAGCCCACTATTTATCAAGGGACATTATTTTTAGATAGTTGTATAATATTGACTTCATCGGTGATAGAACAGATTTAATCGGTGATGCCAATAAGCAAACCTTCTTTCTGAAAAGGGGTCTCACTATCTGGCACAGCCAGTGCTTCTAACCCTGCTTCCTTCCACACTTGGCTCAAAAAAACAAAAACAAAAACACCCAACAACAACCCTTGTTTATTGTGTGTACGTGTATGGGGGGGATGCACACATACCACTGCATATGTGCGGAGGTCTGAGGACAACTTTCAATAGTGAGTTGTCTCCTGCCATGTGAGTTGTGGGGATGGAATTCAGGTCATCAGGCTTGGAGGCACTGGACGCCACACTGGTTTTTACCTTTACACTTGATCTTTAGGGCAGAAACATGTCTTTTCTTGAGATCTCAAGTTCAATCTGGGCCTGAAGACCTCTGGAAACATCTTGAACATCACCTGCTCAGGAACATTGTTCCCTCACTCAAACAGCAGCCTTTGCTGACCACAGGGGCTGTTTTTACAGGGTATGAAACTTACTGTTTGATATCCAGAGATAAGCGATAACTCACGGCCTAGAATTGTGCTCAGTCTCCATCAGTGAGTCAACAGGGTTACCAACCTGTTTCCCGCCCCTTCCTCTAGCCACCCTCATCGTAACTAAATGGTGGACGTTTTTCTCACCAGACAACTGAAGGCAGAATAGATACCTTTTTTTTTCTGAAAGGGACAACGGCAGCGACCTATGAAAATCACTCATCTATACTCACTATACCTCTCCTGCAGGGGAGTCACAGGACAAGAGATGGGTACAGAGGGCGTGTTCTTCTGAGAACCACAGCAGAAGGCTTTGGTTCTGAGAGTCAGTCATGAAGAAGAGTGGACAGACAGCCATGTACGACCCTGCAGCGCTACAGTGAGACACAGAATTGCAGATGTCCACAAATACCCACGCCATGGGTCGGAAAGGGCCACGCAATCCCCTCATTTGTGTTGTTTAGCTATGAGACAAGATCACCAGCTGTGGCTGACATCCTACGCACGCACACACGCGCACACATAAGGTGTTACGTGCCTTTCTTTTGCCTACGCTCTCCCACATAATGATTACAGAACGTGCCATGCAAAGAACAAAGGAATTTTTGGGGTCCATAAGCAGAGCACGCATTGTTGAAGAATAAAGAAGGGAATGGCTGGAGGCCTTCAAGACAGGAAAAACAGTTTGGACAGTGGACTTGGATTTTCTAACAGGGTTCCCATTTCTCCTCACTGCTATCCACACCAGACAGCAGCATGAGCCTGCTGCTTCTTGCTTGCATGTGGTTGAGAGTAATTTCTAACAATATGCCCATCCTGCCGGACATGCTGGCACATGCGTGTATTCAGCACCAGGGAAAGGCAGAGGCAGCAGAGCACACACCACTTCCAGGCCAGCGTTGTCTCCTTAGTGAATTTCAGCCAGTTGTGGATACAGTCCCTGTGTTAAGAACCTAGAACGTGGAGCTGAAGACATGGTCTGCAGAGGACCTGGGTCCAGTCCTCAGCACCCACGTGATGGCTCACAGCCATCAGTAACTCCAGTCCCAGGGGATCTGACATTGTCTTCTGACCTCTCGGGTAGTGGTGGACAAGGGGTGTCCTTGCAAGAAAGACACTCATACACATAAAATGAGTGAATCTAACAAATAGACAAATCTTAAACTAAAAAATATTAACTTGTGTGTATTTATCTCCATCCAAAATGTTAAAAAGCTATCTCATAACTTTAGAAGACCAGTCAGTATAAATATATTTTCTTTTTAACTGAATTTGGCAGGGAGGGGAGGCAGGATTCTTTTATATGGTCCAAGCTATCCTCAAACTCGAATTCTTCTGCCTCCCAATTTCCAGGATTACAGCCTGCACTACTTCTTTAACAGGCAAAGCCAAAGAGAGAGCCTGGCCCCTTTAAAACACAAAACAAAACTAATCAAAACGTGCATCTTTGAAAGGGGAGGAGAGCCTGCTGAAGCTGTTAATAGTTAATCTCGGAACTGGCCACTAAGCAAAACTTCACGCTACCCTTTGACTTCCAGCCTGGATCATCGGGGACCTGGATGGAAAAGCTTAGTGTTTCTTTTTACAAACTTGCTTTCTCTGTCTCTGGTTTTGCCTTTTTGAAAGGGAAATTTAACAGTCAGTGAAAAGGAAGTTTGGCAAGAGCAGTACCCAGCAGCTAGCCTTGTAAAGTGGTTACAAAGGTGGGGCTCGGTCAACTGCAGACTCCACACGGACAAAATGAAGCCTTTTATACCAAAACACAGAACCAGGACATCTGATAAGTCACAAAATGTCACTTCAGTCTGCTAAACCAGAGCCACTAAGTCACAAAATGTCACTTCAGTCTGCTAAACCAGATCCACTAAGTCACAAAATGTCACTTCAGTCTGCTAAACTAGATCCACTAAGTCACAAAATGTCACTTCAGTCTGCTAAGCCAGATCCACCATACTTTGAGATTCACACGCAGAGGCGCACTTGCTGCTGCCTTGGAGAACTAACATCTTTAGTTGCCCAGGAGGCGTTTTCAGGTTCAGGGTCCCCACTGCTTCCTCAGCAGCTGGCTGGGACGGAAGCTGACCTTTGGCCTTCCGGACTCTAGTAGGCATCACTGCTGATTCTGTTTGTTTTCTTAAACAACCACACTTTCCATTTCATTAAGATGGGTTTCCATGGTATCGATAAGGACACAGCACCATTAAGATAGGAAAAACAACCGAAAAAAAAAAAAAAAAAAAAAAAAACCTTTCTGGAATACAGATTACTTAGTAGCTACCAACAGGTAAAAAAAAGAGGGTTTTTTTTTTCTTTTAAGTCTAATTTTGAAAACATTTTATACCTAAAGATTCTCCTAAAACCATTTGCTATTTTCTTCCTGCTAATCTTTAAAAAATAATTTCCTGTGGGTTAAAAAAAGTGTGTGTGTGTGTGTGTGTGTGTGTGTGTATACATATATACACACACACATACATACATACATACATACATACATACATACATACATACACACACTTTTGACAGCATCACTTAGATAAGATCAAGATTTCATAAAAACTTCTGGTTGAATACTTACTGAACCCAGTCTGTACTTATAAGTTGCCAGCCTCTATTTTGAGGTGTCACTCACTGGGGTCTGCTTGCTTAGCATTTGAAATGCTCATGGTCCATGTCCAGCACTGCCGGTGAGTGATAAACACTGTTCCCATTGTTAGAGGTTCAGCATTTTCATTTTTAACCCTTGTGTGGCGCCTGGGGGTGTGGCTCACTTGGGAGAGTACTTGCCTGGCCTGCATGAGGCCTTGAGCTCACTACCTGCACTTGGGAGAGGGCTGCACAGTCCCAGACAGTCCTGGAGGTGACACACAGGAGACCTGTCTCCATACAACATGAAAAAGTGCAGTGTGTGTAAAGGCAATTCCCAACAAGTCCCAACACGACAGGCTGCTGTGAAGATGAACGTGACGTGTGGTTACACAGTGGAGGAGAAGGTGGGGCCAGGCACCGTGTGATCCCTAGTCCTGAGCAGTTCTAACCCCGGGGTCAGAGAAGACCCCGGGGCCCTAACAGCAGCGTCCTGGAAAGACAGCCAGAGGCTGGGGACCTAGATTTACACTGAAGACATTACCGTGAGACAAATGCAATCACTAATGAACAGAAGCGTTCTGTTACTTGGGGGCTGTGGGCTTTTGAAGGGTTCAGATTTACTATGTGGCTTTGAACCCATGACTCATGACTCCCTTCTTAACCTCCTGAGTACTGAAATCACAGCCAAAACGTCTGGCTATGTGGAAACTTCCTTTTTCTCAAGACAGGGTTTCTCCGTATAACAAAGAAGAGACGAGTTACAGAGTGAGTTCTGGTCCACAGAGTGAGTCCCTGTTGTCCCTGTAAACAAGGCTGCCCTGGAATTCACAGGGATCTGCCTGCCTCTGACACCCAAGTCCAGGGATAAAGGCCTGTGCCACATCACCCAGCAATGGCAACACTTTACCTGTACGGTGTGTGCTTGGGGCAAGAAGAGCACAGACATCGTAGGCTACTTGATGGCCTGCGTCACCCTGGCTCCTCTGGAGGCAGCCGGGAAAAGGCACAAGATGTACGTATTATTGGTGTTGTGTGTTCACCGCGTGGGAGGGTGCACACGTTGCAGCACACATGTGGCGGTCACAGCACTACTGTGAAGTAGTTTCTCCCCACCTTTCTGCAGGGTCTGGGGATCAAATCCAGGTCATTGGGTTTGTGTAGCAAGCACACTCACTATCTGAGCCGTGTCACTGGCCCCATTTGTAAGTTTTAAGATGCTCTAACTTTAGAACTAATCTAGACCTTACTAACTTCTTTCTCTATAAGACAGAGGTAAAATTTTTAACACCTTCAGAGAGGGTGTGGGTTATATATCAAAGACTAAAGAAAAGTTGTGAAAAAGTGAAGTTTATTAAAATGTAAAGTCATCCTAAGTAGAGATATTCATGGGGCTCGTATTTTAGCAGTGCAAAAAGCCTATGTATATGCTCAACCTGAAGTCTATTCTTTTTTAAATTAGTACCGGGCACATGTCAGGCAGGGTCTGCAGCAACAAATGGAAGAGCCTGGCCTACTGCAGTGGCAGCCACCCTGCCTTGCCTGAGTCTTCTTCCCACCTCCCCACCAAAGTCCCCGGTACGCTAGTGCAGACAAACGGCCCAGTCTTCACCCGCCTCCCCAGACTTACACTAAATACGCTACACAATTCAAGGGTTGAACAAAATTACACTACTGCAGTGTTTCAATTTAAGACCAGTTAGTTTAAAACACTTGCACATTTCTTTTTCCCTAACAAATTTTTAATCTTTTAGAGATCGGAACTTACTTCCTATAGATAATATCATACCAGAGTAATCTAAGTAGTATTTCTAATAACTTCTGTAGAGATAGCTGCAAATATTTTTTTGGCCAACCATAATTTGGAGCACATGACACATGACAAACGTTTCCTGCCTTTCTAATAGTAGCCCGTCTGTTTTAATTTTTGCATTTACTGATTTTTGTTTATTTAAGACAGGGTCTGATGTAGCCCAACCTGGCTTTGAATTGCTGACCCCTGATTCCACCTCCCAGATGCTGGGATCACAGGCATGCTCAACCACACCTGGTAACAGGTGCTTTAATTTGTCAGCAATGTTTTCTAGAGTCCTCGTTTATCAGTCATGCCTTCCCTTCCTACCAATTTCCTTTTCTGTGCATTATTTTATTTTCCAAACTAATCCTTTTTGTTGCTTGTTTGTTTTTCAAGACAGAGTTTCTCTGTGTAATAGCCCTAGCTGCCTTAGATTCTCTTTGTAGACCAGGCTGGCCTCGAACTCACAGAGATGCTCCTGCCTCTGCCTCCCGAGTGCTGTGCCACCACACTCGGCCAAAATGCTCTTTTTAAATTACCTGGCCTAACTTGTTGTGATGAATGTTTTGTGAATATGAAACTTCACCATTAATAAACCACAGGAGACAAGGAGTAAGACCCTCGCTCTTCCAAGGAGGAGAGTGCTGGTGAGCGCTGGCAGTGTCATTAAAGCAAAAGAAGCGGACAAGGTGGCAGTGACCTGAAAAGCCAAAGTGCAGCAGACACTGAGATCGGAAGGGGACAAGAGCTAGAAAAGCAAAGACGGCACAGACACCACTGACAAACGCAGGGCAAAGCAAGGAGCCGTCCGTGCAGTAACCAACAGGAAATGAGCCAAACCAGGGCATTGTTAGAAGAGCTCGCGTTCATGGAGAAAGGCGCAATGCTTGTGCCCTGGAGCTAATGTAGGTAAGACCAGCATTTCAGCACTCAGGTTACAATACACCAGGAAAAAAATTAAGTTGCATAAAAGTTTTGACCATTGGCAGGCTTTAAAGACAGACTTCAGAAATTCTATGTCCTGGGCTTCCCAAGTCCACCATCTGCCAACACCACACACAGAACGTGCTTGCTGTGACCTCAAGAGACGTCTCTGAGCAACATTAGCGCTACCTCCATTAGAGACGCTGCATCCGTTTCACGCTCGATATCCCCACGCCTGGAATGCTGTGGCACTCGACAGGCACTCGGCATTTGTTCAACGCATGAGTGCTTGAATCTGTTGAACCACATTGTGATTAAAAACGAGTCACATGAGAGCAGGACAAATGACCCTGACAGGATGGAAGACATATTCTGTCTATTTTAAAACCGTTCTAGTATAGGACAGAACGCTGCAACCCGTGAGTAAAGGGAACCCTTCTCTGTGCCTCAAGGCCCTCATCACTAGTGAGAGAAACAGGGGTTGCATGCTGCCCTCAGAAGGCTACGCCCTGGGCGGGGCCAAGGCGGGGCCAGAAAATGTAACCACAGCCAGGCACAGTGGCAGGCATACAACTTTAATCCCAGAAGTAAGAGGGGAGCATGGGGACCTCTGTGAGTTGGAGGCTAGCCTCGGCTACACAGTGAGTTGCAGGACAGCCAGAAATTCATAGAGAAATTGTCTCACAAAAAATAAGAAGGGAGGGAGGGAGGGAGGGAGGGAGGGAGGGAGGGAGGGAGGGAGGGAGGGAAGGAGGGAAGGAGGAGGAGGAGGAGGAGGAGGAGGAGGAGGAGGAGGAGGAGGAGGAGGAGGAGGAGGAAGGAGAGGAGAAGGAGAAGAAAGGAGGAGGACCTACAATCAATGGCTCCTGGTGTGCAGCGACCATTAGTTTAAAGGATTGTGCTAGGCTAGCAAGACAGCTCAGTGGTTTAAAAAAAAAAAGTGTTTGTCTGGTGACAAGAGTTTGGTCCCCAGAACCCACAGCGGAAAGAGAAAGCTAACTCCCAAAAGATGTGCTCTGACCTGCACAGGCACGCTGCGAGCATGCAACACCAGTGACGGAGGAACAAAGCAGGCAACTAAAATAGACGCGTCCTGCTGTGCGCCTTCGTCCTCTGAGTTCCGATAAATCCAGGAGAGAAGGCCGAGGCGCCCTGAGGGACGGGACAAATGTACAACTCCATCCCATCCCTGACAACCCCTTTAAACAATTAAACTCTAGGCTATAAAAAGGTAATACATTTGGTCCCGTTACTTCTACAAGACTTTTGGCAAGTAGTTTACCTTTCTGTGCCTTTGTTCCTTTCCTGCCTTACACATACGATCATATGGCCTGTCCAATCCCTGTCACTCCTGTATCACTGATCTGTATTTCTGACAAGCATTTAAATGTCATTTAGATACCTAGCTTAATTCTCGGCTCCACATCCCCGGTGTAGCAGCCCTGAGCACATCGCCTAACCAACCCATCCTCCTCTGGCCACAGGAAACCCTGTGCTGTGCACACATTTCAACAGGGTGGAAACCAAACGTTAACGAAAACACAGACTTAAAAGACAAATGTGGAAAAACAGTATCAATCAAGGCTACATTTGTTTGAAGAGACCATTGGCTTAAAGCAAATCCTTGCACGGCTCTGAGAACAGACACACAGCATTAACTTAATTGTGGTCTGAAGCCTACAGGCTGCAGCCGCTCTTGCCATGTTATGCCAAGACTCCAGTAACTGACGTGGCTGCAGATGGCTGGGTTGCATGGCTGTCCATAAATGCTCGGTTTATGGCTCCGAATCGAGCGCTTTTCCAGGCTGTTATGGGAGAATGTAAAGTTGCTGTGGAAAGCGAGCTGCCAAGGAGAGCAGGATAGAGAGGCCCCACAGGGAAAGACGGGAGGGATACAACAATTAGCAGATGGCTGGGACGAGCAGCTCTTAACCCTTCCCTGGTGTCAGTGGCTCACTATGGCTCAAACCCCTCCTGCTCTGTACTTCCCAGGGCTGGTGGCTGCTGGCTGCAAGAGCCTTCTCAGAAAGTCTGTCCTGCAGCTGGGGAGGTCAGGGTAAACGGGTGCAAGCATGGTCTCAGCTAGATCAGGCAAAAGCCAGTCATCAAGCAGAGCCTTGCAAAGGAGACATGCTTCAAATTAGGGTTTCTATCCCTGTTCATCCTGTGTCAGCTTAAATAAAAAAAAAAAAAAAAAAAAAAAAAAGGATCCTTACCTTATAAGCACAGTTTAGGTTCATAAAACTTGAGCAAACTTTGATACTAATGGAAGGGTTTGAGGGATGAACACATAGCTATATTACAAGTGAAATCTGTTATTATCCAGACGCATGCTACATTTTACCAAACGGAGCCTGATATGTTAAATACAGATGAAGAAAATAAAACCCGGGTGAAATCACTCACTAACAGGGGGTAGAGAAGTCATTTTCCCAGCTAACTCTGCACTAATTCCGTATGTGCCTTGGCTACAGGCAACGGCCTTGGGTAAATGTATGTGACTCCAAACTGAGGCCATTCAGTGGTTTCCATTTTTTACAATAGTTACTTGTTAATCAAATGTAGGTCATGTGTCTTACTATAAATTAGTATGTGCCCACTTTTCTTTTGTTATGGTCAATATTTTTTGAAGAACACACAAGTGAACAGAAAGGGCTATGGTTCATATTCTGCTGCTGATGGCTATGAACAGTAACTTTTATATGGACCTAATGTTCTCATATCCAAATGAACTGCCCATCAGAAGAGAAAATCTAGGAGTTAGGAATAGTTAGGAGTTAGGACAGGGGTCCTCTTATTCCTGTCACTTTAGAGACGAGAGGACAGGAGTCTGCAAGGCAAATAAAGCAGTGTCACACTAGTGTAGCTGAGGGGAGTGCCCTCCAGGCTGCCCCACTGATCCGGGCTGCCCCACTGAGCGAACACAGGTTTTGCCATGCGTTTGACACCCAGTTCAAACCTCAGTCTGAGCATAGCTCCGTCAGTGTCCCCAGAGAAGCCCAGCTTTACAGACACACCCACTTCCTCAGCTCTGCGCTAATTACGTGTTCATTGTGCTTGCTGTATGTTTTATGAAGATGTCTCATACAATCCATTCCTTGTGACCTGAATCTCCCTCTAGGGGACCACGAAAAGATGAAAGAGTGTTTCTGCTGCTTGCATGGCTCTGAGAAACATGACCTGGCTGCAGCTGAGTGGGCAGAATTGCTGGGCCACTCAAGTCCCACGACTTGCAACACCCACAACACACCCTGGTAACAGCTGGCACTATCAGAATCAAAAGGGCATCTTTCGAAGAACCCCGTGCCCCATGTATGGGCTTGTTTGCCTTGAAAGTCGATTCTAGTTTGAAAGTACAACTTGTTTATTCCCAATTACAGGAGGACTTGGGAATCTACTTAATTGCCCTGTAAGCAGGCAAATGATCTACCATTTATCTTGCAGCACACAAATGGGATATCTCTACCAGGTCAAAGTTTCTGCTGGAACTATCTGCCTCAAACCAATCCAATTACATATTAACATATATTAACACACATTTTTCTTTTGGAAAAAAAAAAGACGAATGCTGGTTGCCCATGATGCACGCATGTAACCTCGGGATTTGGAAGGATGAATGAAGAAAATTAAGAATTTGAAACCAAGTCAGGCGTGGTGGCACACAAGTTGAATCCCAGCACTGGGGAGGCAGCGACAGGCAGATCTCTGTGAGTTGGAAGTCAGCCTGGTCAACAGAGTGAGTTCCAGGTCAGCCAAGGCTCTGTAAAGAGACCCTGCCTCTAATAAGCAAGCAAACAAACCAACCACTTGAAACCAGACAGGGCTACCACAGGGCTTGTCTAAAACATTGTGTAAAATATCTAATAAATGATATATTACAGATTTTCTACATATAAGCCAATCATCTTGATAAAGAGTTTTGTGAGTTCAAAGCCTAAAAATAACTGAGCCCAATGGCCAGTGTTTTAGAGCAAAGGGAAAGTGGTACTGAGGTGAGGAGAATGAGAGACGATGACAACAGCTGGTAATGACAACTAAACTGCTGTCTGCAGACTCAGGATGGACCACTCATACCGTAAGAAACGTTACAGGAGAAGAGCCATCAGACCAACACAGCCCAGGCGAGGCTGATCCATGGCCACGCTACAGCTCCACACCAAGGCCTAGTCTTACTGCCACCATCTTGGGCCACATCTGTGAGAGTTTTAACTGGTCTGAAGACACAGCTCCTTTAGAGACAGAAATGCCTCGCATCACCTTGTAGTTTCAGCATAGACATATAAAGTGAGGGTCAGGGAAACAAGCACCACCTCTGCCCCTCCCACGAACTGGGTAGGGAAGAAATCTCCACCTGTGGCCAGGGCAGGAAGCGGTAGAGGAAGGAACTCAGTGAACCTGCAGGCAGGTCAGCAGACTCCAGCGGTAGGTAAAGCCAGATCACAGACAACCTTGGAAGCCACGCCAAGGTCATTAGATGTTTTTATTCCTTTTAGGATTACATATGACATATATTTTTAATCAAAAAAGAAAGCTAAGTGAGAAAGCTATAGGCATACTAAAACCATCCCTTGGAGGTAAATGCTGATCAAAAGGCCCTCATTTAAACCACTGCATCAGAATGAACTTCTTATAAATTCTCTCCGAAGTTAACTATAGAGAGTGGGAAGTACAGCTATTAACAAGAGCCCTTGACTGTAGTGCCAAGTTGATGAGAGCATTGATCCTGCAACTACTGCCCTCATGGGCATCGGCAGCACTTGTTAATTCTCCTATAATAACATCAAGAGCCATTCTCAAAGTTGCTATTAGCATTCTGCTATGAAAAGCACAGCCATGCTAATGTCAACACACAAATATAATCCAGTAACTATAAAACAAAAAATAGAATTAGCGGCAGCTTATTGCCTTATACAAGCTTAATTAACTTGGCAACCATGACAGAGGAATTAAAACATGTTTAGGACCTATGTGCAGTTTAAACACAATAAAAGTATAAGAACAATCTGTGTGTGCATCGTACAGCAACTCAGCAAGATGTGGAAAACCCCGATGAAATAAGTGGAACTATGGGGCCATCAAGATATCAGCAGCAAAGGTGCCTGCAGCCAAGGAACACAGTGTGAGTTCAACCTCAGGAATCCACAGGTAGAAGAGCTAATTCTGCCAAGTTATCCTTTGACCTCTGCACCAAGGTGGCCTGGGCGAGAGTGCTGATGCTGATGATGGTGAGGAGTGGTCAGCTTCCGGATGTGCTGACTATCCCGGGTGCGATGGGCAAGGAGGAGGAGCTAAGGGACAATGGAGATCCGAGGCCTAACTCTCTGGCAGGACGATGAGGACAGTCAGGAGCAGAGCAAGTTTGGGGGAGCTCAGGACTTCGTGGCTTTTCACAGTATGTCTGAAACAGGCAGCAGGCGTGCAAATGCCGATCCTTAAGTAAGCGTTTGCACACACAGCTCTGGTGAAAATTCAGTAAGGGGTAGAGATGCCAGAGTCATGTGTGTTGTGTGACTTCAGGAGACTAGATGAAACTCCCAGGGGACACACACCAAAAGGACCAGAGAGCAAGGCGTGGGACACGCTCGTGACAGGGTAGAGCAGAGAGGAGCCCAGCACAGAAACCCTGAAATGCCAAGGTGCCCGTGTTGCCATGTGGGGAATGTGAGTTTCACACACCTCTAACCCTGGAGGCAAGGAAGGAAGATAGACAGAGGTCAACCTGAGCTACAGACTGTCTCAAAACAGGGAGGAGAGGGGATACACAGTAAGTGTCCTCGAAAGAGACAAACACAGGTTGGCAAAGCCGATTAACAGACTCCTATTCCAACAAGAACTAACTCAGTGGCTTTCCAGGCAACTGGAAGAATGAAAAGAGCCTGTCAGGCCAGGGTTGTCTACATGAATGCAAGCCTGGTCCTTCCCCAGACCCCTCACCTCCAGCCCAGCTGCTTCCTCAGCTGTGCTGGTAAGAGGGCAACATGGAGAATTCGGAAATCAAATGATTCTTAAATCCAGGCACGTTCCCTACTCCTCATCACCATGCCTTGGCTCAGTTACTTTCTGGCCTAACACAGGAGCCCACAAACGGCTTGTGGTGTACTTATTAGCTGACACTCTAGGCCGCTACTACTGTCACCAAAACTTTTAACTAAAGAAAAATTACAGCTATCCCTACAGAGACTATAAGGTTAAAAAACAAGCAAGTCCACACATGTAGTCAATGTAGTTAGCACACAGGGAACAAGTGTCTGAGCGAATGCCACTCTTGTTTGTCACTGCACCGTATTTATTTCCCCCACACGAGTAAGGGCGACGAGAACGAGGAGACAGAGACAGCACCTCTGAGCACATTTCGCTAAGGACAAGTCCCTTGGCGCTGCTCTTTCTCGTTTCAGCATAAATAGGCTGAATTTCGACATTTAAGAAAGCAACATAAACTTCTTGGGCACTTGAAACCCTAATTTCCCATAAAACTTTAAGAGCCTTCTCTCATTTAAAACTTCCCTATCATTTCTCAAATTCCTCTCCAAAGAGAATCCCTGTTTTTCCAGAAGTAGCCCTCAACTAGATTAATGTGTCTTTGTGTCAGTCGCTGGCATTTTGTTAACCACTTAATTGCTGCATCCCCTGATGAGAATTATTGCAAGGTCATTACACTAGCTTTTCCCCAAATATGATCAGCAAGCGGCTTCTAGAAGTGACCCAGCACAGCTTCTCTACTACATTTACTTTGGCGAAAGCGTTCGAAGATGCTTAAGGCAGAGTACAGCCCCTCTCCTCCGACCACACGCGGGTTCCAGGCATCCAGTTGCGAGGCGTGGCAGCAAGTGCCTTTCTGCACCGAGTCAGCTCACCGAATCACAAATCTTACCTTGATACAACCCGTTCCAAGGTTTTAGTCATGCTCTTAGAAAGTGCTTTTGTTCAGGATTTTTAAAATGCTGACACATACCATCAGTGTTTGTTTAACAGTCTGATGGGGGAACACTTCTTGCTTGAAAGACCTTTAATTCCCAGAGTCTGGGGTCACAACCCGGACAGTGTCTGAGGCGGAAGTCAGCCTGACCTGTCTCGCCCTTCTAGATCCCTGTGTGATCTGATGACACAGATTACATACAGAGGCAAAGATGCATACTCACCAGGTGGACGTAAGGCACAAAGTATCCAAACAGTGCCAGCGGTATTCCAGCAGCCCACACTGCATAAGCTGTCACCTTGAAGATGGCAAAATTGAAAAATTTTTTTGGAGGGCTAAACTTTCTCCTGGAAAAGAAGGAGGACCTGCTGCTCTCACTCTCTTTCTCTTTGGCAGTAGAAGCAAGAGGTCGGTAAGTGAAGCCAGCCAGAAAGAGAATGAACATGAAGATACAGAGGACCCTCAGTGTGGAAAACAGGCCCACGCTGTTGATGAGGCTCCCTAAGAGCAAAGGGAGCAGAATTGTGAAGACACTGCTGCCAGCCGTGACGATGCCGTTAACGAGTCCCAGGCGCTTCTTGAAGTAGTGTCCCAAAATAACCAGTGAGGGCTGGTATGCAAAGGAGCAGCCACAGGCAAATATGATCCCATAGGTGAGGTACAGAGGCTCGATGGAGCTGCACAGACGAAAGAGACAGAGAGCAGCTTTAACCTTTTTTACGGTGCTTAGTAAAACCAAACCCGAGTAGGGCGTGCAGAGACCGCTCAACAGTCAAGAGCGTCTGCTGTGCCTGCAGAGCACCCTTCACCCACATGGCAGCTCACAACCACTATAGCTCCACGCCCGGGATCTCAGGCCTCTGTGGGCACTAAGCATGTACAGACTGCACATACGCACATGTATTTAAACACACATACACATGAAATAAAATTAAATAACTCTTAAAAGGAACCCCCTTAGTAAAAATACATCTTGTCAATGTGTTTTCTGAAAATAAAAATGGGAAAGGTTTAATAAATCAAGAATACAGCAATAAAATATTTTAATTTAGTCTGAATGTATAAAAATACAACCATTAAGGTTACCAGTGACTCTGTTCCCCTTTGCCTACCAAGGATTTCTGGTGAACCATACACACGCAGCTCAGAAATAAAGACGGCTGCCAGGAAGACACAATAAAATCTTGTTCAATAGTACTTTTAAATTACAATTTAACTATGCACACACATGATTTTTATGGCATTTCCCCAGGTGCTTACTAAGCAATATAGTTAGAGAAAAGACTACGTCTGCCTGGTCTACCTCCTCAGTGTTGAATCAAGGACATTTGAATTTGAGGGCAGCTGTGCCCCCCACCCTCACTGCCCTACAGCTGTCAACCAACCTTCACCCCCTATTGCGTTGTTCCCAGCATTGTGCAAGGTAAGAAGAAATCATACTCAGATTGCATTAAGATTGAAGTAAGTGTGTTCAGCAGTGATTCCAGTCTGCAAGCTTTTAAAGTAACTTATTACTTCATGTATCATAAGAACACACGCATTTTTAATTTAACCAAATAACTGCACATCTCTTAGGAAGGTGAAGGGTTGTGTGCTTGGGAACAAGCAGGGTAAGGACCAGAAGAAAACAAGTTAAAAGTTCTCTTCTTGTTCTTTCTTCTTCTTTTTCAAAGTCCAACTCAAAAGGCTATTTATCAGCAGATAAAGCAGGTTAATGATTGAATTTTGGACAATAGTGCTCACTTACCAATACACTGAGGGAATCACAAGGAACTCAACTCTGATAAAATGAAGAGCGCTGGCAGTCCTCTGAGATGCCCTCCCCTCCACTAACCCCCATCGAGCCCCGCCTTCCCGCTACTTCTAGGCCTCCCGGGTCTGTCTCCTCGCCTCATCACTAGTTACCACACCTCCACTCTTCCTGTTTGTTTTTGCTTTGCTGTGCCTTTTCAAGACAGGGTTTCTCTGTGTAGTCCTGGCTGTCCTGGATCTTGCTCTGTAGCCCAGGTTGGCCTAGAACTCACAGAGATCCCCCTGCCTCTGCCTCCTGAGGCTGGGGTTAAAGCATGTGCTGTTGCATCCTGCTGAAATCTCCATTCAACAGACACTCGGTGGGAAAGCACTGACGAGTGTTTGTACCTTCAAATTACTCAGTGTGCATAAAGCACCACTCCATCCCGAGCCCCAGCAAGAACCACATAGAACAAGTAACGCTTTGCTGCAAAATATGTTTTCATTGTAATCATTTTGCATGCTGTGTATGGGTGCTTTTCCTGTGTGTACATCTGTGCATCACACGTGTGCCTGGTGCCCATGGGCCTGGAATCATAGACAGTTGTGAACCATCGTGTGGGTGCTGGGACTTGAACCCAGGTCCTCTGCAAGAGCAGCCAGTGCTCTCAATGGCTGAGCCAGTCAGCGTTTCATTCTTTTGGGTGGGGGGTGGAGGGGGAGTTGTCTGTCTGTTTTTTAGGTCTCTCACTATATGGCAGAGATTAACCTTGAGTTCACAATTCTGCATTCTGTACCAAATTTTCCACATAAGCAGTTTTCTAAATAACTGCAAGTTCTCAAATTCTCAAAATTTTAAAGAAAAAAAATGTGATATTTATGTACTTTTCTCTACCTCCCTCAAAATATATATTAGACATAGTTCTGGTGACATCATTTTCATGGACACCAAGTGCTACAGTCACTCCTCGGTGTGGAGACAATAAAGCAGACAGCATGGACGTACATCAGAAGCGCTCTTTTGCACGTGATTGGAAACCTCATGTACTCGGTGTGAGTGGCTTCACGTCTATCCGTCACTGTCCTCGTGACAAACAGCTGCTCGCAGGGGCTGACACCTGGCTGCACGGAAGGCAGTGAGGCTGTCCGATTCTGATCATGCGCACAAGGGTTCCGAGCCACGGCACTGACGTGACCCAGTGTGACAGACACAGAGAGAAGGAAGGCTTCCTGAGAAGGCCCAACTGGAATCACTGGAACGTTGGGCCCCCTACCTCACGCTGCTGACCTACACCAGCTTCTGCGTGATACACGATGTTGTCTAGCAGCCTTCGAGTAGCAGGTTACAGAAACTGAGTCATGTGACGCTGTTATATATATTAAGGTCAGTGTGGCCTCAAGAATTGCTTCTCCTGGACTTTGAGATGTGGATGTGGGAGAAGAAGAGGGGCAAACTAGGTTACAACGTAAAATTTCTTTCACTAGCCAAAAAGTTTGAAACACAAGTGTTTGGTGTGTGAGTGTGTGTGTGTGTGTGAGTGTGTGTGTATGTGTGAGTGTATGTGTGTGTGTGTGTGAGTGTATGTGTGTGTGTGAGTGTGTGTGTGAGTGTGTGTGTGTGAGTTGTGTGTATGTGTGAGTGTGTGTGTGTGTGTGTGTGAGTGTGTGTGTATGTGTGAGTGTATGTGTGTGAGTGTGTGTGTGTGTGTGTGTGTGTCTGTGTGTGTGTGTGAGATTTCCTATTGAAATGCAAAGCGGGCTCTGTGGTGCCTTAGCTTGTTCTCCAGGCCCTCAGCATGGGGCAGAGCCATGGGTTCAGCTAAGCAGTGCCTGGAGAATTCCACACAAACTCCTTTCCTTTTTAAATCACTCAGAAAGGCTCTTTAAACATGAAAACCTGTTTGCTAGTGACAAGTGTAACTTTAAAGAACTTGAATAAAATTTTAAGTGGAGAAGTACAGAAGCCAAGTGCCTACTTCAGATGGAGAGACATGTGTGTGTGTGTGTGTGTGTGCACGCCCGCACACGCGAGCGTGTATGTAGGTGAGTGTGCATTGTGTGAGTGTGTGTGTGTGAGTGTGCATGTGTGTGAGTGTGTGTGCGCGTGCGTATGTGAGTGTGTGTGTGAATGTGCGTGAGTGTGCCTGTGTGTACACGTGTGTGTGAGTGTGTGTTTGAGTGTGTGTGTAAGAAGGGAAGTGTGAAAATGCTAAGGATTCTGCTGACTAAATATAAAAAAAATCTTAAAATAAACAGGGCCAATATTACAAGCCAGGTCTCTCCTTAACACAACCTATGACTAAATCCTGTTTTTCAAGGAAGGGAGCAGGAGGGTAGGCAGGGAAGGGCCTGGCCACTGTCTGAGACGGGCTCTGCTCGCTCGCTCCCTCCTGCGACCCACCCCAAGGGTGCTGCGAGAACACGTGTGCCCCTCTAACTGAAGGTTCTCAACAGTGCAGACGAACTGAGGGCGGCAGCTGCTTCACGCTGCCCTGTGTCTCTCTGAGAGACATCACAGCCCCCTGGAGGCCTGCTTCTCTCTAAGAGAGGCACATGTGACATTAAGTGTTAAAGTGTATGCTGTTGACAGCACGCTTAGCCCTCAAGCCACTGGGGCGTGTTCTCTCAAACATGGACACCTTAGACTTTGATGTTTTCTTTACATCTCACAATTCTGTGTCTATGAAAGACAATCATTGGTAATTCAGGAAAGGGATTTCTATCTTGGATGCTAAATCCATCTATAAGAGAGGAATAGGATTAAAAATTAAAAGAAGGAACTTAATTTTTAAAAAAAAAGTTTTAAAGTGTATTTAACCACTTCATCTTGCCATGGTATTTAAATAGTTTAATATGTTCTTTTCATTTTTTATTATTTTTTAAAGCATAGACTGGAGATCTCTATTTGGACTGGCACTGATTTAGAAGATCTTTTTCTCATCAATAAAATAATTTTCCTATCAAGCTTATTACTTAAACTTTTCACTTAGATATTACTTAGAAATCAGTTACTCCTTAAAACTATCACTTAGACCAGGTAGTGGTGGTGCACACCTTTAATCCCAGCATTCAAGAGGCAGAGGCAGATGGATCTCTGTGAGTTCAAGGCCAGCCTGGTCTACAGAGTGATTTCCAGGGCAGGCTCCAAAGCTATAGAGAGACCCTGTCTCACAAAATAAATAAGTAAATAAATATGTATGTGTGTATGTATGTATGTATATGCGTGTTTGCATGTATATGTGTGCGTGCATATGTGTGTATGTATATGTATATGTATGTGTATGTATATGCATGTGTGTATATATGTGTATATGCGTTTATGTATAGTATATGTGTGTATATGTGTGTATGTATATGTGTGTGCATGTATATGTGTGCATGTATGTGTGTATGTGTATGTATATGCATGTGAGTATATATATGTATATGTGTGTATGTATAGTATATGTATGTATATACGTGTATGTATGTATATGTGTGCGTGCATATGTGTGTATGTATATGTGTATGTGTGTATGTGTATGTATATGCATGTGAGTATATATGTATATGTGTGTATGTATAGTATATGTGTGTATATGTGTGTATGTATATATATATGTGTGTGTATGTGTATGTATATGCATGTGAGTATATATATGTATATGTGTATATGTGTGTATGTATATATGTGTGTGCATGTACATGTGTGCATGTATATGTGTGTGTGTATATGTGTGTATGTGTATGTATATGCATGTGAGTATATATATGTATATGTGTGTATGTATATGTGTGTATGTGTATGTATATGCATGTGAGTATATATATGTATATGTGTGTATGTATATGTATATGTGTGTGCATGTGTGTATATATATGTATATGTGTGTATGTATAGTATATGTGTGTATATGTGTGTATGTATATGCCTGTGTGCATGTATATGTGTGCATGTATATGTGTGTGTGTGTGTGTGTCTGTCACTTAGATCCCCTGAGATGAGATGGTAGAGACTTTAAACTGAAGCCACAGCTTTAGATAACTCACAGCTATAACTTGATTCCTTTAGGAGTTTTATGTAAATAGGTTAAGACAAAGGAAAAACATTTTTCTTGACTCCAGTGAACGCATGTGTCCTGACATCTAAAACTGGCCACTGTGAGCAAATACGTTCAGTGTCCCATGTCAGCTGTGCTGCCATGAGCGACAATTCTGATCTCCAATTGTCGGCTATAAGGGGATCTTCCTTGTAAACAGCAAAGGCTCTGGAAGGTATTTAACAGCTCTTCACGAGCAACGGGAAGCAGCCACAGCCTTACCTGACGAAAGAACTAGACATGAGTCCGATGAACCCCACGGCAGCACCCACGACAGCTGTTTTCCGGCAGCCAAACATGTCTGTGAAGACGCTGGCTATGGGGCAGCAGAAGAAGATCATGCCCATGGACAGCGAGCCGACCCACGCTGGAAAAGAAGGGACAGCCTTACAGAGGGACAGCCTTACAGCCGGCAAACTGCACTCAGCCCACCCACGGGTCCCAGAGGGGATGCTGCCGCGCCAGCCAGCCATGATTCACAATGGCAGCTGCACTTAATTGAATTCTTGAAAGGTGTGTGCTTTTCAGTTTATTAGACAGGCCTCTATGCCCTGTCTAATTCATATCTATGGTCGAAAGCAACTTCTAACCTCTGAAACAAATTGCATTAGATTTAAAACCATTTTAAAGTTGAGCTTGGTAGAGCAAACCTACGGTCCCAGCACTTAGGAAGCAAAGACAGAGTTTAAGGTTTTGCTAGGCATGGTGGCTCACTTGCACTCTAACACTTGGGTGGCTAAAGTAGGAGGAGCGCTGTGAGTTCAAGTCCAGCCTCAGCTACATAGATGCTGCCTTTTTTAAAAAATCATTCATCAGTAATTATTTAATCCCATTCAAAAAGATCTTGGTAGTCCATGCTTAAGAAATAATTTACTGGCGAGATATGATGACGCTCACCTTTAATCCCAGCACACAGGAGGCTGAAGCAGGAGGATTGCTGTGAGTCTGAGGCCAGCCTGATTTACACAGTAAGTTCCAGGACAGCCAGAACTACACAGTGAGACAATGTCTGAAAAAGCAAGGAAACAGAACAACGACAAAAGAAACAATACACTATCAAAGCCCAGCAGAATAGGACACTACCATCCATTCTTAGGTAAGACACCTCTATAATCAAGGTACTACCATCAAATAGTACAGCACACCAAGAAACCTAAGTGTATACGTTCCATGTAATGTTCACTAGTAAAAGTGCAATCTGCCCCCCAAAAAAACTAAATGAAAAACAACATAACCACAAACAAAATCTAGCAAAAGTCTTCGACTACTGTGGATTGGGGAGGGGGGTATACATAGTTTTATCTTTTCTAAAAATATATATTATCTTGCACAAGAAAAAAACTCTTGAAAATTAGAAAGCATGCCTTCCTGCTGATTCTGCAAGAATACATTCAAAAGAAAGGCAAACACTGAAAAAATAAGTACTAAATAGTCCTAACAGTCATTATTTTGCACTAAAGGGAGGAGTCATCTCATAGTACATTGTGGGAAGCCACAGCCCCAAGATGGCGCCTGGCTGGATGCAAGGTAGTTCGGGTGCGCTTCCTCCAGGATCACCAGGTGGCATAAGCTGATTGGGCTGTGAGCACATTTAAGGGCTTGCTGGGGCTGGGAGAGGTGTAAGCTGATGAGAGAAGCAGCAGAAGCTGATGGGAGAAACAGAAGGTGATGGGAGCAGAGGAAGCTGATGTACAAGGATCCTGAATAAAACTGCTTGAAGAAGAGTCGTGGTTGCGTGTTTCCTTGCCGGCCTAGGTAGGCGTGCAACAAGTGGTGGCCCGTACAGGGAACCTCTCCGTGGGTGAACGGCTCAGAACTTCCTGCAGTCAGGGCAGTCGACTGGAAAGTCCCAGGTAAGTTGGGACCAAGTTAAGGCCCTCGGTAAAGAGGCGATAAGGTCTCCGGTAAAGAGCGATGAAGTTCCGGGTTTGGACTAAGGTTTGAAAAAGAAAAAATGAAGTAGAATGGATGGGTGTGGTGGCGCACGCCATTAATCCCAGCACTCGGGAGGCAGAGGCAAACAGATCTCTGTGATTTCAAAGTAAACCTGGTATACAGAGGGAATTCCAGGACAGATAAAAGTTACACAGAGAAACCTGATGGGAGATGTTATTCTGTATATATGTTTCTCATACTGGTTAATAAAGCTCTGTGGCCAATGAAATAGCAAGATAGGCGGGGCTAGGAGACAAGGAGGAGAGAGGAAGTGGGAAGGAGGAGTCAAGATGTAGCCCAGGGAAGAAGCAGGACGCCTGCCGCGGCTCCCCATAAGACGACCACGTGGAAATACTTACATAAGTAGAAATGGGTTAATAATTAAGGCAGAGCTAGCCCATAAACAATAATGATAACTGGCCAACAGGATTGTATCAAATACAGAGTCTCTGAGTGTTATTTGGGGCACACGTGGTTGTGGGACCATGGCGGCAGGACCCGCTGCGGCCGGCAGGAACAACCTGTCTCAAAATATGTAAAAATAGAAGTAGAAGAAATAGAATGATAAAAAAAAAAGCCACGTAAAGATGGAAAGCACAGAGAAATTTTGGATACTATACGTGGTTCTGCTGTCTTTAAATTATTTGATTGCTGAGAAAATAACTACTGATAAAAAAAATGCTGCTGGACTAATCCAATTTATATACTTTAAGAATGCTTTGACTCCAAAATTTAAGCTTAAGGACAAGTTACTGGGGAAAAGGATTTCTATTTTTGTTTCCACAGAAAATGAAAAGCTGTGGATTATTTCCAGACTAATGTGGTTTGATCAAGCAAGACCCCCTGAAGCAATGTCTACAGCCAAGATTTGTGCATCTTCTTAGAATCCCCCATGACAGCGCCCCCTACCAGCAGGAAGTAGTTTGGAAAGAACGACGCCCAAATTCCCAAATATTGTTTATAAATGTTTGTTTTCATTTAAGTGGGCTTGGTTATAACTGGTTAATGACACAAGCAATCTTTTTAAAGGTAAAAAGGAAATAGAAACTAAAGAAAAGCACATTAGAAAGATTTCTTAGGGAAGTTGAGACAGTAGCTCCCTGGTTTGCCATCTCGGGCAATGTAAGTACCAGCTGCTGGGACAAACTTGGGAAGGATCTAGATTTTGCCTGGACACAGGGAAGGTTGAAGTCAGGGACAAGGCCTATTTGGAAACTTGTTTGCAGCTGCCTAGACTGTTGAAAAGTTTTCTGATTTTGTGGCCAGAATGGTGGAGGCAGCTGGGAGGGTATTTGGAGACCCTGATACGGCCATGCCCTTGATAAAACAGCTTGTCTCAGAAAAGGTCCAGCTGGGTAGTGTCATTAATTATTTAGGGGCTAAGATAAATAAGGACTGTGTCATGCCACAGGTGCGGGGAAGGTAAAGGTAAATAGCCCTATTCAGCCATACATAACACAGCTGCAAGAGTTAATTTGGAGGCATTTACAGCCCTTTTACATTCAACATATTAGGGCACGTTGAGGGTTGATTCACCTGATGCTGATGATGGTGATGCTGATTGACAAGATGAAAGCAGATCAGCGGTGGGGAATCCTGTCGGTGTTCCCAAAGCCCATGCCGATTAGACACTCGGCTCAAGTTTTTCCTAGGTTTTTTAGTAGCAATTGGTACTGAATCAAAGCATTGACCTTGCTCAGGAACAGGTCGATGCTCTATGGCAGTTGGCACAGCTGGGCTGTGAATGGAAGATGACCGGCTTGTGCGTGACCGCAGTATCCTACCAGAATTATTCTTTAGCAGCCAATATGTCTAAACAGCTCTCACAGTATCTTTTAGGTAATTGGTCTGGCGACTTCGATAAGTTGATGCACAACCTGAGGCTCTCTATCATGAATGTGAATTCCACCTGGGTCGATGTCTCTGTTGCTGAGGGACTGTCTACATGGAAAGAATGGATGGGAATGGGTGCCCTGGGAGGGGTGCTTATCCTAGTCCGTCTCATTGCCTTATGGTGTATCTGCAGGATGAGGGTCACACAGAGAAGTAATGCCATGATTGCACAAGCCTTCAAAGCCCTGGAGGCAGGGCAGTCACCTCAGGCTTGATAGGGCTAAGCAGTCATCACGCTCAGGATGTGAGACGAAGTACTGCACTTGAGGCTAGCTTCTAGCAGCTTCATGGAGGGCAAGTCTGATTGCATATGGGTTGGTATCCTAATCCCATCTCTGAGAAAAGATACCGGACGGGTGTGGCACCAGCTTGGCTGATAACTGGGTGTGGGGTCATTACAATGTCCCTTGTTCATCAGAGATCAGACCACTACCCTTGCCTGTTGCGTTTAAAACATAAAAGGGGGAATTGTGGGAAGCCACAGCCCCAAGATGGCGCCTGGCTGGATGCCAGGTAGTTCGCGCTTAGCTGTAAACAAGCCTTATTTGGAAGCGATTGATGGATCTGGTGCGCTTCCTCCTTCTGTGGCCTATCCGGGATCACCAGGTGGCATGAGCTGATTGGGCTGTGAGCACATTTAAGGGCTTGCTGGGGCTGGGAGAGGTGTAAGCTGATGAGAGAAGCAGTGGAAGCTGATGGGAGAAACAGAAGGTGATGGGAGCAGAGGAAGCTGATGTTCAATGCTCCTGAATAAAACTGCTTGAAGAAGAGTCGTGGTTGCGTGTTTCCTTGCCGGCCTAGGTAGGCGCGCAACAGTACATGGTGTCTGCCAAACATGAAGACTTACAGGCTTACACATTTATGAAACTGCACCCACAGCAAGATTAACTGTATAGTCTGCTGGTTACCCTCTTAGCATCCATCTGTGGAGGGAAGAGTTTCCTGTCACTGGATGAGCACGTTAGCAGATTCCTGTGGGCTTTTTGTCCGTGCTAAGAAAACAGAAAGCCTGCAGCCACTCACTCCAGATGACATTTAGTACCTGATTGCTTTCTAGACACAGGGATGACAGGAAGAACTCAGGATCAGCTGCTTCCCATCTCTCCCCATCCTTCATTCCCTCCAAGGTGGGTGTGGGAGAGAAGGGGCTGGGGAAGGAGAGCAAGGACATGATGATTTCAATTGTGCTACCCAAGGTCAGTGGATGCCGTTGGAGTTTGTGTGGGTTCTACCTCTGGGCCCCTCTCGGCTTGAGCACTACTGACAGCTTCTAGCTGTCACCAACACGGTTGTGGTAGCCTCTCTGCCCTCTAGGCAGTCTATTTGGGCTGGAGTCAGAACAGTCAAGGAGCCTCCTCTGATCTGTGGGAGGCACACAAATCCTTTCAAATCCCAAGCCAGCGCCTCCAGTACAGCTCTTGCTTTGGGGGCTGCTGGCCAGCAATAGCTCTCTCCTTGCTGGATATTTGTGATTTATTCCGTGTGTGTGTGTGTGTGTGTGTGTGTGTGTGTGTGTGTACTTCATGTACATTCGGGGCTGGAGGAGGCCGGAAGAGTGACACCCTTGGGCTGGAGTTAGACAGCTGTGAGCTGCCTTGTGGTTGCTGGGAATCAAACGTGTGTCCTTCGGACACACAGCCAGGGAGTGCGGTTTCCCGTGGAGGCCTCTGTCCAGCCCCTCCTAGTTGGAGTTCCAGGGGCTGTCTCAGTCCTCTGTGCCCCCTCCCGCTCCCCCCTCCATGGATGGAGTCACCTTTCACTCTAGAGACTCTGCTGTATGCCAAGTGCAAGACCATAACCTGTTCTTCCACGCACGGGGGAGGGCCTCAGCACGAAGTTCAGCAGAGCCTCACAAAATGCTTTTCTCTCAAGAATCCGTCTAAGGGGTTTTGAGTTTTCAGTACTATTTTAAAGCTTCACCCCAACCCCTGAACACCTATCAAATGGAATAGTCACTGACAAAATTTCAGGAGAATGTTCAGTTGAAACAATAACTGGCCATTGATATGTTATGGCAATCTAATCAAATTTAAGAACAATTAAATATTTGAGTGAATAATCATTTGCTATCGGAAACGCACAAAATGTCTACTTTCTGTCAAGTTCCAGCGAGTTGGCTGAAGAGTCCCAGCACTGGGGCTGGGAATGCATCTCAGTGGGTGAAGGGCTTGCTTGTCATGGACCAGGCCCTGGATTCCATCCCCAGGACTGTGTGAACCAGACGTGGTGGTGTCTGTAATCCTAGCCCTCAGTACGTAGCTAGTGTGAGACCCACCTGAGCAACATAAGGCTCTGTCTTCACAAAATGAAACAGAACTCTAGGGACAGGAGCTGGGGGGGTGGGGGGCACCCGCACCAGAGGCCAGCCTGGTCTACAAAGCAAGTTCCAGAGCAGCCAGAGCTGCGTAGAGGCCTGTCCCAAAACAGAGAGGTTTATAGGCGTTGGCATTTTCTCCTCTCGCTTTTGCATGGTTCTTTTGTAGTTATTCTTTCCTGTGGTTTTGTGGATGGATTTTTTTTGTCTCCCCCTCCCCCTTAGTCTGAAGGATTCTTAAGTATTTTCAGTAGAGCTTACTTGGTAGTCATTGGTTTCTTTAGTCTAATTTTAGTCTATTAAAGTGAAAAGACTTTATTTTTCCTTCAATCATCACTCAGATCGACAATTAATAAATGGGACCTCCTGAAACCGAGAAGCTTCTGTAAGGCAAAAGACACAGTCAACAAGACAAAACTGCAGCCCACAGAGTGGGAAAAGATCTGACAGAAGGCTGATTCCAAAATATACAAAGAACTCAAGGAACTAGTCACCAGAACCCCAAATAATTCAATTAAAAAGTGGGGCACAGAACTAAATAGAGAATTCTAAACAAAGGAATCTAAAATGGTTGAAAGACACTTAGAAAGTGCTCAGTATCCTTAGCCATCAGGGAAATGCAAACCAAAACAGCTCTGAGATACCATGTTACTCCTGTCAGAATGACTAAAATCAAAACACCATGACAGTTTATGCTGGAGAGGGTGTGGAGAGAGGGACACTCCTGTATCACAGGCAGCTTTGTTGGGGACAGTTTTCTGAGTTGTCATCTTTCAGAATTTGAAAAACATTATTCCAAGCCCTCCTAGCTTTTAAGGGTTCTGTTTGATGACCTGGCTTATTCTGATAGGCCTGCATTTTGTAATTTAGTGTTTCTCTCTTGCCACTTTCAATCTAATGCCTTTGTCCTGTATAATTGATATTTTAACTATAACATGGCCTAGTCTGGTTGATGCCCTACGTATCTCCCGAAACTTTTTTCCTATCTCCAGGAAGTGTTATTTCCGTCCTTCTGAAAATGTTTTATCTGCCTTTAGAGTGAGATGTTTCTTTCTCTGCCCCTATATAACACATCAATCTGGTCTTTTCAGTGTTGTATATATCTTGGAATTCCTACTGGCACCATCTTACTCTTTATTTTTGTCATTGTTGAATTGTTACAGTTTCCCCATCAGGCTTTCAAGTTCAGATAGGCTGTCCTCTTCTTGATCCATTCTATGCTGAAACTTTCCACAGAATGAGTATGTATGTGTGTGTGTGTGTATGTATGTGTGTGTGTGTGTGTGTGTGTGTGTGTGTGTGTGTGTGTATGTGTGTATGTGTGTAGGTGCGTATGGATATGTGTATGTATCCAGCCCCTCAGGTAGGATATGTTAGCATTTGACTATTAAAAAAAAATAAAAGTAAAAATTACCCACCCAACCAACGAGCTTGCCCATGTGGAAGGGTCCAGAATGCGTGCACGGGCAGTGAATATCCCCCTGGAAACAGTGGTGGAGGCGACAGAGGCCTGAGCTTCCCCTCTATGTCTGTGAACGGAGGCTAGAGGCACAGCAACCTGGGTGGGGACTATGCTTCTAACAGGCACTTATCCTCAGACAAGGGCTCCATGCTCCCAAGCCTGCATATTACTATAGAGCATGAAACTCCAAAGCCAGGGTTCTCGACTGGAAATTCCGAGAGAAAACGGGGTGGGGGGGCACACACACAAGAGTCAAACCAGACAATGCAGCCCCACTCAGGATGATCCATCCCATAAACACAAGTTCCAAACATGAGTTGGCCCCATGCTAATAAAACGCCAACTACGGTCATTTGGATGAAATAATCCCACAGCCCATATCACCAAGAGGATGCTTACATGTTTAAGGATAAAGTGGGGAGTTCTGTGCTTGATTGGTTGGAGAGAGGGTCTGGTTCTGTAAGCCCTGAACTCTCAATCTCCCTGCCTCGGCCCCCTACTGCTGGAATTGAAGGTGAGTTGCTGTGCCCAGCCTCCTTCCTGACCTTTTTAAAAACATATTTTCATTTAAGAGGCCAGGTATGGGGGTATATGCCACTGATCTCAGCACTTAGGAGGCAGAGGTAGATGGATTTCTGTGACTTCAAGGACAGCCTAGTCTACATAGCAAGTTCCAGGCCAGCCAGGACTATAAATTCCTGTCATAAGAAAGAAAGAAAAAAAGAAAGGAGGGAGGGAGAGAAAAAAGGAAAAGTTTCAGATTTACATAAAAAAAAGGATGGTATAGTCACCGCATACCCTATCCCCACCTGGGCCCTCTTCCTTTAAAAATATCTTCAGTTAGTATGATATTTGCAAGTCGCCAGGGTATGACATTGATGTCATGTCCTTTGTTCAGATTTCTTTGAACTGACCTAACGCCCTTTTTTGCTCTGGGACCCAGTCTAGGACAGCACATTATATTTAAGGACGCGTCTGTCTGCTTAGGCTCCCCGACTCTGACAGTTCGCCTGGCTTCCTCGTGTTTGCTAAGTTTGGCAGCTCTGAGTATTTATCGGGTGTATTGTAGAATGTCCCTAGATGTGGCTCCAAAGGAACAGTGCAGTCAGGAAGTGGCCATGGCAGGTCCTATCAGGGCACACAGTGAACGCGACTCATGGCCTGCCCACCTAGCTGAGTGGCGTTTTCAGGACCCTCCGCTGTGAGGCTGCCTTCCTCCGGCTTTTTATGCCGCACTCTTGGAAGGGGCCACTGGCACAGCTCACACTGCAGGGCCAGGAATTAAGCTCACCTTGGGAGCAAGTGTCTGCCGACATGAACTGTTTGCAATTCCTCTGCACGGGCGGGCGCTCCGTGCATCCATCACACCCACCCCCGCAGACGCGGCAGGCTCAGACGCTGCACGTTTGGTTACATTCAGATCGTGTTGACTTCTGGAAGCTCTGCGGGCTTCTCCAGCCTTGCCACCCTTTGACACAGCCCCACTTACAAAAGTTTGGGGTCTTACTTACTTACAAATTTTTTAAAGGCAGGGTTCATCTATGTGGCGTAGACTGACCTCAAACCCGTAATCCTCTGCCTCGGCAGCTGGAATTACAGGCATGCAGTGCTACATCAAGCTTCTATGCATCTATATGTAACCATCAGGAATTACATTAAGTCAGCCTTAAATCAGTTGTGGTGTCTCTAATTCCATTACCACAGGACTTGTTGTAGGCTTCATCCTGTCTTGATTGTAACCTTTCATCCAAATGTGAAAATTCAGAAATATAATTTTCATCTCGGAAAGTAGGAAAGTAATGCTGGGTGTAGGGGCATGAGTGTACGCGCGCGTGTGTGTGTGTGTGTGTGTGTGTGTGTGTGTGTGTGTGTGTGTGTGTGTAATCCCCGGAACCAGGAGGCTGAGGCAGAAGCTTGTACATCCAAGAGCCAGCCTGGGCCTCATAGAAAACTTTATGCCAATCCAGACCTAAACAGCAAGACCTTGTCTCAAGGAAGAAAGGAAGGGAGGGAGGGAGAGGGAGGGAGGGAGGGAGGGAGGGAGGGGGAGGGAAGGAGGAAGGGAGGGAGGGACGGAGAGGGAGGGAGGAAGGGAGGGGGGGAGGGAGGGAGGGAGGGAGGGAGGGAGGGAGGAGGGGGGAAGGAGTCGAGGAGTAAAGAAGAAGGAGGGATGGGGGAAGGAGAAGGGGAAGGAATTATAAAAGCAAAGCGTGACTTAGGTGATAACAACCACAATGTTTTGTCCATAATATCAAGATTCTGTAAGTCATTCAATACTGGCCCCATTCAAATCTCACCAGCACTCATTGTTGCAGCGGATGGGGAGGAGCCTGACCCTTGTGTCTCCTAGGCAAGTGTGGTCTCACCAAGCCACATCGCAGGCCTTTCTCATCTTGAAACGAGACCTGGCCCAAAACACGCAACATAGGCCAGAAAGGCCTCAAATTTACAATCCATGCCAAGCAGCTGTACGTGTACCACAACCGCCTTTAAATGAACTAATGTTTTAGTTTGCAGTGGTTTTTGTTCATGGCTAACACACACACACACACACACACAAACAAGTCCACTGCGTAGGTAACGTGGATTGAGTGCTCGCGGCTGGAGGGCATGGCTCAGAGACTCGCCTGAGGAGGGCAGTGAGGAGAGCAGGACTAACATTTCCGCTCCTTTACAACCGTGCACTTCACATGGAAGATGCTGGACTAGAGCGACACTAAGTATAGATCTCTGAACGTATATACTACCCCAAAATTATGAAAAATAACAAGGTCTGTGGTTTTAAAAAGAGAAATCACACTACGTCAAACCTCCACCCACTCCCAAGCCTCTATGGCTCATATTTATATCTGCTGGAAATTAACAGCAATACACATAGTCTTGTTTGGGGAAAGTTTTTTCAGTTCTAATCTAGATCTACAGTCCAGACTTCTGCGAGCCTCGCTCATTTATTAAGATTTATTCCTCTAAGAGAAACAAATGGTTTAACGCTGTGACTGCCTGCAGGGGGAGCTACATTCTCTCAGCACTCTTCCAGAAGTCAGGGAGTTAAGTCCGAGTCGGTTCCTATTACAGGGCCACCTCACAATGTGCCCACTCCGTTCTAATAGAGACAGAGCCGGCGTGATTCAACATCAGAGCGTTCACAGCGTGGGACCTAACCCCCCGGACGTGCTGACCGGAAGCTCTACCAGGAGGCTCACAGTCCTGGGCTGCAGTCTCCTCCTCAGGCGCTACTGTGCGCATGTGGCCCCTTGAAACAAATAAGTAAATAAAGTCCCACTGCAGACAGCGATGTCTGAGGGTGGCTCAGCAGTTAACAGCGCCGGCTGCTCTTGCCCACATTCGCTTCCCAGCACCCACACAGGGCAGCTCACAAGCACCTCTAACTCCATATCCAGCGATCCAATGCCTCCTGGCCTCCTGAGTCATTGCACATATGTAATATAATACAGGGAAACGGGCACACACATATACACATAAACAAAAACCAGTTTTTAAAAATCTTAAGATGATTTTTTTAATGAGCTAGTGATGGGAGATGTTATTCTGTAAATATGCTTCTCATACTGGTTGATGAATAAAGCACTGTGGCCAATAGGAAAGCAAGACTGGCGGGGCTAGGAGACAAGGAGGAAAGAGGAAGTAGTTAGGAGGAGTCAGCATGGAGAGCCGGGAGAGATAGAACCCCAGCCGCTCTGGTCGGTAAGATGAGCCACGTGGAAATACTTAGATAAGTAGAAATGGGTTAACATTAAGACAGACCTAGCCGATAAACAATAATGGTAACTGGCCATCAGCATTGTATCAAATACAGAGTCTCTGCGTATTATTGGGGGCTGGAACGGCGGGACCAGGTGGGCTGGTGGAAAACAACTAGCTACAAGCTAGCTATATATTTCAGCAGTTAAGAGCACTGGCTGCTCTTGCAGAAACCTGAGTTTAATTCCCAGCACCCACATGGCGGGTGGCTCACAATCATCTGTAACTTCTGCTCCAGGGAAGCCCATGTCCTCTCCTGACCTGCCTGGGAACCAAGACATACATGACATATACAGATAGACAGACTGACTGACTGGCTGACTTAACACTTTCACATAAAATAAATTACATAAATCTGATTTAAAAACTTAAAAAGTACAAAGCATTGTTTTCAGTCATGTGTACACTTTTAGTATGGCCTCACTTCAGGCGACAGGGAGCCTGCACACTCAGGTGCTGTGAGACCCCGGCCTCCGGGAGTTCTGAGCATGCTCTCGGCTTCAGCCTCCGCATTACTGGCAGACACCACAGCTGCAGGATGAACTCTACTTCTGCTTCTGCCGAAGGACAATGTACAAGTCACTGTCACTCAGTTCTTCCTATACGCTAAGGAGACAGCACTTTACTTCCTTTGAGGAATGGGGGCTCTCTCCTGTAGCCCTCTCTTCTATTATATTTCTGTTGTCATTGGTTTATAATAACCACATGGTATGATGGTCTGTCTACACTAAACGTTATTTCCACCTGGTTTGAACACCACATTCCAGATCTTATTTTTGATTGTTTTAGGATGTGTTTTCTGATACTGAAAACACCTCAAATCCCTGTGGGATAAGGTAACATAGATTACTACACATATCGTCTTATTACTACATATATTTAATTTTTGAAATAGTAACTGGACTAATGGCCTTACAGTGAGTGGGATATATAAAATTTTAGCTGAACGTCATTTCTTCGGATGACTCTGAGACTCATTCTAAACTCTCAGCTATAAAGAAAAAGCACTCCGTGCCATGACACTGTCTAAGGCTGGAGTGAGAGCCATAGCTGACACAGATCAGAATGCTAAAAACACACTTGGGGCACACACCTCGGTCTTCGTAAGGAAAGAGAGACCCTGCCACATTGCAGACGCGTGTGGCACCACACTCAGCCTCCCCAGCCCCGGGTGAAGTAGCCACTGCTGGGTGATTAAGCAAATTGCCTAAGCGTGCTCAACAATGTAAGCAGAAGCCTCTGATTTACTACCTGGCCCGAAGCCCTGCTCTGTGCATTCCGTCACTCCTTGTAAACAACTGTGTTGCTTTTATAACTTCTGGTCAGCACACCTCAGCTGACAACTGGAAAGCAGTATAAATAAATACACACATAATCCTCTTATGTAGCTCTTTAATCTTTGAAATTACAGCAGGATCGATGACTGAGAGTGGGGCAGTGGCTAGTGGGAAATTTTTCAACTGAGTTTTTACATAAATATTGAAAAACATTCTCCAAAACAGTGCCGAAATAGTCAACTGTTCTCCCCCTAAATGTTTATCTCTCTATCGAGCCTTAAGAAGCATTTTACATTCTCAAACATCAAGATAAACAGCTGCTGGACCAGCAAGAAGGAAGAGCTGCCAAGCCTGACTGCCCGAGTCCAATCCCCAAGTCCCTCCCCTGTGGCGGAAGGGGAGGACCCCCTCCTGCAGGTTGTCCTCTGACCTCCACAAGTGCACCATGGCTCGTCCAGGGCTCCTGCACGCATGCACACACACATACACACACACACACACACACACTCACACACTCACACACACTCACACACACTCTCACACACTCTCACACTCACACACACAAACACACAAACACACTCATACACTCTCTCACACACACAAACACACTCATACACTCTCACACACACACAAGCACACTCATACACTCACACACACACAAACATACTCACTCTCACACTCACACACAAACACACAAACACTCACACACACATACACAAACACACACTCTCACACACACACTCATGCTCACGTACTCGCATACACACACACACACACATACACACACACGATTAATAAAAATATAATTAAATTTTTTAAAAAGAGAAGGTACTTTCCTTAAATGTGGGAGGTTCCTTAAAAATGTAGTAACTCCTTCATCTAGCTGGTTAGGGCCCAACAAAACCGCTTCAGCACCTTTCTATAAGTAAGCCAGCTTACTCCTAGAGAGACGGTCTACCAGACCATCTCAGTGTTCTCCCCTCCAACACAACCATCGGTGTGTGCGTGCGCGGGCACACACACACACACACACACACACACACACACACACACACACACACACACAGTTCATACACATAAAACTGAAAACACTTAACAGCAAGTTATCAATCATTAGAAATTCAAATGCAATGAAACAGCTTTAATTCCACACGTTTCCCTTGAACTTTTCAATATAGCCTTCTTATTCTGCTTTGTGACTTACAAAACAAGGTCATATGTAGTGATGAAAAATTCCTAAATTATGTCTAATAAAAAATGTTGGGTGGAATGGAGCTAAGGACAAGAGCTGAAAAACAGCAAATGTTCCACTTGCCAGATTTTGAGCCAACACATTTATCCACTGGGCAAGTATAGAATGACTATAGCGTGTGTGCCAGCAATCATCTAGATCTCAGAAGAGAGAGGAGATAACATGGATGCCAAGCTTTGCCCACAAAGAGGTGTATTCTATGGAGGGACAAAAGCTAAGAATAAAAATGACACCATTGTTGATACACAAAAGGCTGAAATTGATTAAATAAATGAATAAGCTTCAAAAGTAAAAGACTAGATGGTTATGTTTAGAGTTCCATGAGCTCAATGGACAGTTATAAATGGGAAGGGAATATTTCACAGGGTTGGTCATGCAAGAAACATGGCTCTGCTGGGCCCTGGGGTCTTAAATGCCTAACCTCATACATACTAGTCAGGAAAAGCAAACAGGACAGGGCAGTGAGCAGTGTGGTGGCTGCGTTACGGGACCTCTTAGGAAGGGCGCAGCCCAGACGAGGGAGGACAGGGCAGTCCGACACTCTTTCCCTGGGTACCACCCAAACTGTCTGGAAGGATAAACAGACTTTCTCGGGCAAAGAATGAAGGGAAGAAGACCAGGAAGGAGGCTGTCGCTGTGAAAAGAGAACAGCATGTTCTCAGGGGCCACATACTAGAGAGACAGGGATTCCTGCAAGGGTCCCTAACGCTGGGTCAGAATCACAAGCACAGCCATGCTTGGTCAACCTGGGAATGGCGTGATCAGGTGGCATTCTGGCAACTTCACTCTGGTTTTGGAGAGCAGACTATTCATACAGGAAACTGGGAGGAAATCAGAAGGCCACATCAAGTGATAGATAGTGACAATGATCCAAATTCAGAATCAGTAAGGTGCCAAGAATATGGACGCAGAAGTAGGAGAATCAAGCGCTCTGAAGATTCACTAGGCAGAACGTGACAATGGCAGTGACCAGCGGAGTCTAAAAACAAAGACAACAGGCAGGTCCAGGAATGGGTAAAGGAAAGATGTGATTTGTTTGCAAATGAAAGCGACTTACTCGGTATCCTGAACACAAAGCAGACATCTCTTTCTAAAACTTAGCAAGATTCCTAAGTGCTGGGAACAGTCTCGGGGAGGTGGGGCACTCCCTGCAGGAATATGGGATTTGGCACAAATCCCCACCATATACAGAAAGCCAGGAACAGCCATGCATACCTGTAACCCCAGTGTGATGGGCGGAGGCTGGGACAAAGGGGGCACGGGACAAAGACATGAGGATCGACTATCTGGGGCTTGCAGGCTGTCAGCCCAGCTACAGATCCAGTGAAAGACTGTCCTGGGAACACAGCAGAGAATTAGAACAGACACTGGATAGCCTCCTCTATCTAGTTCCCATGTGCCCAGACACACACAGACAGATACACAGACAGACAACATAAATACATACATAAATAAAATAATTTTAATGCTAAAGATATCTTCAGTTGATAAAGTAGATCCAGAGTTGGATCCCAAGAGCAATGTAAAGAAGACAGGTGGGTGACAGACACATGCTTTTACAGTCTCAGTACTAAGTGAGTGGACACAGATGGCTCCCCAGAGCTCCCCGGTGACCCAGCCTATTCTAGTAGGTAAGCTGTGGGCGCAAAACAAGGCAAATCCTAAGGAATGAAAGCTGAAGTCTCACACACACACACACACACACACACTCACACACACACACACGCGCACTCACACACACACTCACATACACACACACACACATACACACACACACACATTCACACACACACACACACACATACACACACACATTCACACACACACACATTCACACACACACACACACACATACACACACACACATTCACACACACACACACACACACACATATGCATGTGTGCACATGCACTCACACAAAGTAAAAATTAATTTTATAAGAAAACTGGCACCAACATCAGTGAACCAGATCAAGGTGTATGACCAAGTCTTTAAAATCACATGAACATAGCCGTAAAACTACCTAGCAAATAGCAATAGAGAACACTACTGCTAAGGGCCATAAAAATCTGTCTCAAGATTAGAAACTACGATCACAATTCCTAGGAACAGGCTGAATCTGTAGGTCAAGTATACGAGACACAGGCAGCTGTCCTAAGGCAAGTTAGAGCACAGCCTCTCAGACTGGGGCAGGTGTGAGGCAACAGAATTTCATGCTCGTAACCAGCCTGTCTTAGCCACAACCACAGTTTAATTACTACCTGGCCAGGACACTGGAAAGCCAAAAGGAATTATCCCTGTAGTAATGAGGGTATTTGCAGGGCTAAATTAGTAGCACGGGAAACTGTAGAAAAAGTCTGACTGTAATGATAGACTGCTTTGTGCAATTTCAGAAAACCATAAAGCTTTATCTTTCTGTTACTTCATAGCAGCATGCGCTGCTTAAAATTTCAGAGGGAACATTACACCCTCAGGGATCAGAGGGCTAGCGAGGTTGCCCAAGGCAGCTACAGGGGGAGGGCCACTTACTTTCAAAGGGGTTTACCCGAGTACAAGTAATGGCAATAGGTCTAGGACAAAATCCAAGGTAAACGTTCTGTTAATCTCAAACCACTGTCCTTCCGTACCCGACACAGAGCCCAGTAACATTTCTTAAGTGCCAGATATGTTCCAAACACTATTTCAGGGCTGTGTATGCACTTGCTGTCAAAGACAGTTCGGGCTTGTAACTTCTGAACATCCCTGCGGCCCCTCAATGTTTTCTTGATAAACTTGTTCACAATCCCTCTTGAAAGCATATTTATGTCCTTATGCATTCCTGCACATACATAAGTTTTATGATAAACTACCATTGCTTGTGAGCCCGGCAGACGCCATTAACAGCTCCTAAACTTGGTATGAAGCGGGAAAGCAGGCCCGTGAGCTCACTCTGCACTGCTTTGTATTTTCCTTTACTTTCTGGCTTTCTGAGAAATCCTCCTGCCTCAACTCCCATGGGCTGAAGTAGTAATGGGCAGGCATGCCTGCCACCAAGCCCAGTGGAAACTCTCACTTTGCTTTAGGTGGCTTTTCAGAGATTTGTGGCAGGCACTGCAAAGCTCCTGGATTTCCTCCCTGAGGAGAGGAGGACAATGGGTTTAATGCCAGTGTTGTCAGATCTTAAAGAGAAACAACAAAAAAGATATCCAAAAAGAAAAAAAAACAAAACCAAAGGGCCAGGCAGGCAGCCGTCGGCTCTGCACATACAGCGTCTCTAAGTGTTTGCAGCGCCCCTGCAAACATGGAGACATGCCTGCACTTCACCTGCAAGATAGGCAAGGCTCACACCGATCGAATATTGCTCCAAATAGCCACGGAGAGAGTCAGTGAGAGACCGCACAGTCGGGTCTCTGAAGATACACTCACCAAACAGATCAAATGCACTGCTTTATCGGTGGCAGAGGAAAGAATTTTTTTCTAAGCAAACAATCCCAGTGAACAAAACAACTACGTTAGTGACTCAAGACCAGAGATTACAGTCTTAGTCCTGACATCTTCCCAGCACGGAGTGCTCCCGCCACCCTCACAAATACAGTCTTAGTCCTGACATCTTCCCAGCACGGAGTGCTCCCGCCACCCTCACAAATACAGTCTTAGTCCTGACATCCTGCTTCCTGGCACAGAGTGCTCCGCCACCCTCACAAATAGTCTTAGTCCTCACATCATGCTTCCCAGCACAGAGTGCTCCGCCACCCTCACAAATAGTCTTAGTCCTGACATCCTGCTTCCTGGCACAGAGTGCTCCGCCACCCTCACAAATAGTCTTAGTCCTCACATCATGCTTCCCGGCACGGAGTGCTCCCGCCACCCTCACAAATAGTCTTAGTCCTCACATCATGCTTCCCGGCACGGAGTGCTCTGCCACCCTCACAAATAGTCTTAGTCCTCACATCATGCTTCCCAGCACAGAGTGCTCCCGCCACCCTCACAAATAGTCTTAGTCCTCACATCCTGCTTCCCGGCACGGAGTGCTCCCGCCACCCTCACAAATAGTCTTAGTCCTGACATCCTGCTTCCCAGCACAGAGTGCTCCCGCCACCCTCACAAATAGTCTTAGTCCTCACATCATGCTTCCCGGCACGGAGTGCTCCCGCCACCCTCACAAATAGTCTTAGTCCTCACATCCTGCTTCCCGGCACGGAGTGCTCCCGCCACCCTCACAAATAGTCTTAGTCCTCACATCCTGCTTCCTGGCACGGAGTGCTCCGCCACCCTCACAAATAGTCTTAGTCCTCACATCCTGCTTCCCGGCACGGAGTGCTCCCGCCACCCTCACAAAGGCAGCCGTTCACTCATTCCTGTTACTAACCACAATTGTCTGAGTTCTACACATATTTAACAATGTATTACTTTTATTATTAGAGAAAACATTGGAGTGTCCTAGGCTTCACCATCAGCAGGTGGTGCTTTCTCTGCATTTCCCTGGAATAACATTATCAGTGTCCTTCTTTGCCTAGGGAAACCTCGATGACAGAAAGTAACTTGATCAAGATTTCACCACTGATAATTAACCCTATCAGGGTGCAAAGACAGCCGTAAGCTACATTGTCTTCTTAGCTGCTTCCGACTCTCTGCTCTATACCCTTGAGCTGGAATTGGGTGGCCGGGAAGCATGAGGGCCTGCATTCAGAATAACCCTCACATCCATGTAAAAGGCCAGGTATGGCCACATGCGTAACCACGCCCAGCTGGGGGTAGAGGGGTGGGGACAGGAGAGCCCTGGCGCTCCAGGTTCAGTGAGAGGCCCAGTCTCGTGGGAACAAGGGAGAGCGATAGAGCAGGGCACCTCGTGTGCACGTGCACACTCGCACACATTCCTGGTGGGAGAGACTAGTCAACTGTCACAGCAGATCAGTTCAGAGAAACAGCAGGTGAGTGCAGCTAAACGGAGCCGGACCTAAGGCACAGAGTGGCCCGTCTGCACTGGTAAATGGCAGTAGTTAAAGTAAGGGGCCTTTCTGTATAGTGAGCCTGCAGCCTTCCCGGGCAGGTTAATCCTCAGACTGCATGGCCGCTCTACCCACGGCACCAAAGAGAGCCAGTGCTAAGAATACAATAGTGGTCGTCCAACTGGAGCTCCCCGAAAACATACAGGTCATGCCCATCCCCGCTAAGCATTTTTACACGAAAACACATAGGAGATGGCAATGGTAGAGGACAGACTCACTGAAGACGACACACCATCCCAGTGACTACACTTGCTTTGAGGTCTGCAGATACAGCAGAACACTGCCCAGCATGCATGATGCTGTGGGTTTTACCCCTACCACCACACCACACACACACACACACACACACACACACACACACACACACACACACACACACACACACACACACCAGCACAAACCCTGACTTTTTACTGGTGTTGCACAGAATTAACAAGATTTCTACTGCCTTCCTGCTTTTCACTGGTTATCTTGTCATATCCAAAGGAACCAGGCAAAATGGCTCATCGGATGAAGGAAGGCACAGCCACCAAACCTGACCACCCCGGTTCCACCCACTGAGCCCACAGAGAAGGAACACAGTGACATATCATACATGCACATACACGTGTTCATGCCACACACACATAAATACACACTTTAAACATTAAGAAAAACAAGCTTAGAGATAGTCTGGATAAGGAAACTGTCAGTGATGTCCTGAACACAGGATCTCATCCCAAGGGTCCTGTCACGGAAGCATTTGAATCCTTTGTGGCCAGTACACAATGGGTCTGTTTGAAACTCTAAAACCACCTTTAGCTAAACTAAATTCATATGCAGAGTAACAGTTTTGGCATAATATAGTATTTGTCAAGCATTGTGTTCTTGCACCCTGATAAAATTATTAAACATAAAGCCATTGACAAGACCAAACTGCTGATAACTCTGAGAAGCTGCGCGGCGCTCCTATTGTTAAAGTTTAACCACAATGAAAACATGCTCTGGGGGACCATGCTTCCTCTTCTCTAAGAACCCACCAGCCTGTCAGTAACTCATGCGCTCTCAATCGCTGTATTTTTCCATTTCCCTCGCTGTCTTGGATGCCTGACAGACTGTCTGGCAAGATGAACTCTCCAGTGTCCAAACACACAGCTGCTCCTTCCAAGGCCACATCCAAAACTGACGTGGGCTGCCTGTGAGCACCACCAATCAATTATTAATGCCTGTAACCTTTGCATGGCCCAATCTTTTCCTTTGCACCGGAGACTGCTTAACTCCAAAGTCTGTTATCTTAAAAAACGCCAAATGGAAAATGAGTAGCTATCTCATGACCACTTATAAATGACACACATATAGACAAAAGGGAACTGGAAATGAGTATTTAAGATGTCAGGGTAAAGATTTTTCTTGATTCGAAGATCTACTACTGTTTAATAAAAACAAAACAAAACTGAAGAGGTAACCACAGATTGTCATCTTAAAGGCCCTACTACAATAGACAACACACTTACTGGGAGGAAGGGAAGTATAGTTCCCTGATGGACAGACAGCCTTCTGTAATGCTTCGGCTCTGTGGCCTACAGACAACCCTCAGAACGTATGTGTACAGTGTGTTGCTACAGAATTTACTTCTATATTTCCTCTATCTATTGATTCAGAATTTTTTGCAGAGAGGGGGTGGCTTTGAGACAGGATTTCTCTGTGTAGCTTTGTAGAGCAGGCTGTCCTAAGCTCACAGAGATCCACCCACCTCTGTCTCCCAAAGAGTGCTGGGATTAAAGCCTTGTACCACAAACGCCCGGCTCAAAGGTATTTTTAAGGGGCTACAGTTATGGCTCTGTTAAGAGCATGAGATGTTCTTGCAGAGGTTCAGTCCCCAGCAACTCCAGTGTTTATAACGCCAGGCCCAGGGGGTCAAGCATGCACTCCCAGCCTCCTCCTATCCAGCACACGTGCCACATACTTACTACACACGCAGGCAAAACATTCACATATAACATAGGAATAAAAGCAAGTCATTCTTTGAAGTTTGAAGTTGTATTTGTTTGTATTGTGTGCGTGTGGGAACAGCAGGCACGGTAGGCCTGCAGAGGGCAGAGGACAAACTCAGTCAGCTCTCTACTCCAGGCATCAACTCATCTCTTCACTCCTTCATTCACCTGCTAAGCCATCTCAGCAGCCATCGTCATCGCCATAATTTTTAAGACAGTGCCATGTCCTCATGTAACCCAGACTCACTCTGTAGCCAGGGTGACTCTGAACCCCTGGCCTCCCCTCAGCCAGCTTTCACGTTGCGGGATTCAAGGCTGGCGTACAGCAGCATGCCTGGCTGATATTTCCTCAAGTAAGCCAGCTGTTTCTCCATCAGACAGGGTTCCTTCTCCGCAAGGGAGAGCGTCATTCCTCCTTATCAGATCACTAAGTAAGTCAATAAACATTATTGAACATATGATTGTGAAGAAGCAACTAAGAACATATCCTCTAATAGATGGTTAAACACAGTTTTGAAGGCTGTTATCACTGACCAGCTGTCAGACCTAAGAAAGATTAATTCACCTTGCTTCCTTTATTGTTAAATGGGAACCGATAGATGAGAATAATGGGGTACGAGAGCTTAGAAGCAATGCTTAGTAAGCACTCGGTAAATTCTTGTTACTGTAAAAGTTACACAAACCACTGAAAGGTGAATTGATCAATTCTAGTGTCTAAACTTACAGGGAGACGCAAAGACGCAAACTTCTGAGAGGACTCACGGTGTCCTGTCCCTAGCACATCTGGCGGAGATGAGAAGGCCTCAGAGCACCTCGGCGGCAGCGGCGGCGGCGGCAGGGCGCCCCGCTTATGTGCACCTCGTGGTCAAGGGGAGACGTGCATGGTCCAGTCACCACTGGCCTTGAGCAAGCAGGAGCCATGGTGTCAACCGTGACCCTTATCTTCATATACTGAGTGATCTTGCTTTTTCCTGTCACTCCCCTACTACCTAATCCCTATTTTGTAATCAAGGTTCAGATATTGTCTGTTTACCTCCCTACCCTAGGCCACTTTATGCAGCGAGAACAAACAGATCCATTCACAGATAGTAAGAGCCATAAGTTATTTCACACATGACTACTGAGAATATGTGGTAAGTATCATTGATTATCAGATTCGTGCAAAGCAGACAAGCAGAAATGCTGAGCTCTGTGCTAACTGTCGATCTGGCGCCCATGGAAGCCTCTGCGTGGCATCAGGAGAAACATGCCTGCTGTGTGTTTGCTTCTTCACGGCCCCTGGCCTAGTGTCTGCTCAACTGGGACACATTACCGCCTTGCTCAAAATGACCGTGTAGAAGAAAGTCCAAGTTTGTACTGCAGCCGATAAGCCCCACGCCGTCTACTCTTAACTGCTGAGCCATTGTGCACGCCCGTTTCCACCATTAATTACACTTTATTCTTCACTACTATTTAAAGTGCCCAACAACCCCAGGATTGGAGCCACAGCTCAGATGGCAGAGTATCTGCCCTGCAAATGTGAGAACTCGGCATAGTGGCAGAAGTGGGTGTGGTGGCAGGTGCTGTGACCTCTGCATTGTGGAAGCAGAAGCAACCCCATCCACGGGGTCCACTTGCCAACCAGCCTAGACTGATGAGTCAGCCCCGGGTCCTAATGACAGACCCTTCTCAAAAAATGGGGTAGGACAGGGCTGCAGAGATGGCTCAGAAGTTAAGAGCATTTGCTGCTCTCGCAGAGGACCCAGGTTTGGCTCCCGGGACCACGTGGTGGCCTTTCACCATCCTTACCTCCAGTTCCGTGATCTGATGCATTCTTCTGGCCTCTGTGTACACATGGTACACACATTAGAAAATGAACAAGTTATAAGCCAGCAAGTGTCTCAGCAAGGAAGGGTGCTTGCGCCAAGCCAGAATTCAACCCAGCAGACCCACACGATGGAGAGAATGGACTCTTAGGAGTTGTCTCCTGATTTTCACACCTGTGCAGTGGCACACACAGCACACACATGCACACAGAACTTAGGTAAAAGTGCCACAGGGCTGCTGGCAACTGGTGGAGCTGGGCTGGGGAGAGTGATGGACACCTTCAACCCCCGCACTCAGGAGAGGAGCCAGCAAGTTTGAGACCCTGTGTCTCAGAAAAGCAAAACAAAACAAAAATCCTGGTAGAGCTCGTCTTAACAGTCTGGTTCATGTAATCCCTATAGAGTATAACATGCATTCCTAATAGCGTGTTATACTACCTCCAAGTCTGCTTTCTTCATGAGAAACACAACCATGTCATCTCACTCGACGGGTTTATTATGAGAAGCATGTATGTAAAAACAAATTGGAAAGTGCTATGTAGATGTATCACAACATCCTAAAATAGCCGCAGACTGCCTAACATGGACCTAAGTAGGTCAAGAAGAAATGTGGCAATCAACAAACTATCTCTGCCTCATCTCTGGCACGGCTGTCAGCAATGGCATTAAATCTGACACTCCTATACATATTCCAGCTAAGTTTATGCATTCTTCCCACCCACCCTTCAACCGCAACTGTGTAAATCCTCAGTGGATCGTACCCACTAGAAAGAAGTCCCACCAGGCATGGTGATGCACGCTTTTATTCCAGCACTACAAAGACAGAGGCAGGCAGGCAGGAGGTCTCTGTGAGGTTGGGGCCAGCTTAGTCTACACTGTGTAAGGAGAAGGAAGAGGAAGAGGAGGCGGCCAGGGACCACGGAGTACCCCCCCCAGCACGCACCCCTCCCCTGTGCAGGTCTACATCCCTGCTTACCCCTCATTCTTCACATGCAGTTTCCAAAGTCTTAAACCCTTTCTCTAACTTTAATTATCAGTAAAACAGGTGAGTGATCTCCAACCCCAAGTCTAAGATAACACACCGGTGCTTTTGACACTGACATTCATGACAAACACCTCAAACACACAGCACACGGCATGACATACATCTGTGTCTGAGTGAAGTCAGCACTAACTCTCACGTCTCACCGCTATGCCGGTCGCCTCTAAGAGCGTAAGGCGAGCATGGCAGACCAGCATCACCATAGCAGAAGGCAGGACAGTGTGGAAGTGAAGATCTAGGTCTGTCTCCTAACTTTCCTAGAGATCTGTTTCATCTAGTCAATCTGAACCTTAGCTTCTGCATGTTTACAGAAAATAATGACTTTAATATCACAAAAGATAATTTAGCAGGGTAAAGTACAAAGACTTCCTTTTTTATAAAGCAACTGACTGAGTCAGTTCTAACAAATATTCAGTACAAATAATAACTGATATTCAAGAATATGGAAGGTTGTAAAGGACACATATTTAGCATCATAAATGTTAAGAAGAGCACATTCTTAATAGCTAAAAAAAACCTAGAGTTGGAGGGATCTCAGGACACTGTGATGAGACCCTCACAGAGAACAGCCTGCTGGTGATGAATCCGCCCCGACACATTTCCCAGTGAAGTTACCTTAGTTCATAATTTAATAGCAAATGTGTCATTTTTCTGCAAACTTCACAAGGAGGTAAATGATAACTCTCCACACCAACACACATTTATTAAAACCTGCTACCACTTCTGAAGAGAGTGGTATTTATTCCCAAATATCCCCATTACTGATAGAGAGAAACTAAGCAGTTATTGGTAATTTAATAATATTGTTCATAAAGTTGACTATGGTTAAGGACAGAAGAAGAGCTTCATGTTAAAACAAGTTTCTTAACAGATTTTGCGTATTAGTCACTGGAACTAAAAATTAGTCTTGCGGTTACAGCTAATTTTATTGACAAAAGTTAAGCTATTTTAATAAAAATCACTTCCTGATTAAATTGTTTTCCCAACTGCATTTACAATCCCTGCACACCTGTGTTGAGGCTGAGGTAAGCCATGTTTAAAGATGTGCCATTCAGCCTGAGCACCTGGTTCAGTCTTACTAATTAACAAACCCTGGATGACAAACTGAACTCTGGCAGCTGTTAATGGACGGAGGAATAACGAACACTTGGTAAGCAGAATTTACAGACATTGCTTTTCCTGTAAAAAGTTTATAAAGAATATGTCCTACTTTCATGGTTTTAGAGATGCATTTTTATATCACACTGAAGACTATCTAAGCAGGTACTCTACTGCTCAAGAGGCCGAGGTAAGAAGAGGAAGGACTCGTGGCCATCCTTGGCTACACAGCAAGCCTAGCTTGTAAAAAGTAAAATCCGTCAGTGTAGAATGCTTGTTTAGCATGACCTGGGTTTGATCCCTAGCACCACAAAGAGTGCCCTGGCAAAAGCCACGCAGTTTGAGTGCAATTGGCCTACACGGTGAGGCCCAGGCCACAACAAGACTGTCTCAACAAAGCAAAACAAAATGATTTTTTAAAGATTACACCAAAAATTATTGTTCCCTGTCGTTCCCACTCAATAACCTAAGCCAGATAATGTCATAAGGAGTTCACAAAGCAGTGTTCTTCCACACTTAGTAAGGGCTGAAAACACAGGGTCTATTCCGTCACCCAAACCTGAGTTGCTTCTGGCCAAATAAAGCCCACTATCATCAGGATCCACCCCCCCCCATATCACAAAATCACCCTGGATTTCCAGCCTCGGTCTCAGGCCTTCACACGGTTGACGGGCTCTACACTGCCCACAACCCCAGGAGTACACACCTGCACCAGCCCCCATTCCTGCCGCCGTGCTGGCTTTCTTGGTCCTCTAGAGCCACCCCTCCCTCTGGGGATTCCTGGAAATGACTAAGGGAGGAAAGAAACCTATGGATGCCTGATGTATCGTCACACAAACCCCCCTTCGCTTTTCTAAACATCAGGACTTCCTTCAGAAGAGCATTCGGGTTGGAAAGACGTGAAGGACAGAAGACTGAGCTCCAGCCCCCAGGCAACACCTTCACTAAGGCGCACTCAGACTTTTGCTGTCACTGTCTCAGTGCAGTGGACACAGAGTCAGACAATTATAGCTGAGAGACTCAGTAACAAGCCAAACAGCAAGCAAAAGCTCTCAACCAAAGGGTTTCCCCTGGCAGTCCTAAGTTATACTCTGAAGAAGGCAGCCGACCAGAGCAAGACCCCTTAAAGGCAGCCGCACAGCTCCGCTGACACATCCTTCAGCGTGGAGGTGAATTACCCAAGGGAATAAATAATTGATCGGGAAAGCTCTGCGAAGAGGATAGGGAAAGGGTTCTCTTACACTCTACCAGACTTCTTCCAAGCCTGGAAGCACAGTTAAACACCAGAGAATCATTCCTGACAGAGAAGACAGGATGGATAAGGGCGGAAAGGCAAAAGCTCCAAAAACAGTTTCCTCTTGAACACGGCAGCCATCAGCCTGATGGGATGATGACAGATGGGCAGAATGGGGAAAACAGAAAAGCTCATGAGAATAAAACCATACACAGGAAGTAAGAGATCCAGATCACACTGCTCCAAAATGAAGCTGCTCTTTCTAAAATGAAAATTAATAATGCAACAAGCAACACAGGAGTAAAGACGTCATACTGGGTAGGTAAGTTTACCGTCCAGGCGGGTGCATGGTCCCTGGTAATGAGGACAAGCGGGGGTGGGGTAAATGCCAACAACAGTGCCCAGTGACCGTGCTGCCCACCTCTCCCACCTGACACAGGCGCCAGCAGTTCTCTCGCGGGGAGCGGGGCGGAGCTGAGCCTCACCTGAGCCAGGTGCGCGAGGGCAGCAAGGGGACCTCACACCCTGGCAGCTCCACAAGGCAGGGCTTGGAGAAAGGCGTGCTCAGGGGCAGGCCAAGCCATTTTTGAAGCTTGTCCTGTCTGGAAAACCCATGACGCAGGGCCAGCCACCGTCAGGGGTCCTTTCAGGATGACAGCCGCCAATGGCCCCATCCTAGTTCACTTATTTGCTTTCGTGTTTGTTTGTTTGTTTGTCTGAAGGACGGTTCACGCCAGGGCGTAGCTGAGGCTGTCAGGACAACTTGCAAGCTTCATTCACCCTCGTCATTCACCCTTCCGCCGTGTGGGTTCTAGGAATTACACTCAAGGTCATTAGCTTTGGCAGCGGAACCTCCCTTGCTGAGCCATCTCACCAGCCACCATCTTTGTTTTTTGCAGTACTGGAGATTCGACCCATGGGAAGCGCTTTACCACTAAGCTGTATTCCTGGCTCTGGGTTCCATATTTAAAATCCCAAAGCTTATTGGTCTCTGACTATGAAGCTGTTTTAGAGTTTCTATTACTGCGGTGATACACCATGACCAAAAAAACAAGTTGGGAAGGAAAGGTTTTATTTGGCTCCTATTTCCATGTCTCTGCGCGTCATCAAAGGAAGTCAGATCAGGGATTGCAACAGGGCAGGAGCCCGAAGGCAGGAGCTGATGCAGAGGCCATGGCTGGCTCCTCACGGCTGGCTCACCCCGCTTTCTTACAGCACTCAGGGCCAGCGGCCCAGGGTGGCAGTGTCCACGATGAGCCGGGGCCTCCGCATGAATCACTAAGAACTGGCCTTCCGGCTTCTCTGCAGCCTGCTCTTCTGGAGGCATTTTCTTAATTGAGGTTCCTTCCTCTCAGATGCTTTTAGCTTCTGTCAGCTGACATAAAACTGTCCAGCACAGCAGCTAAGGTGAGTTCCAAAGGCCAAGAAGCAGACTAAAAGTTAATAGGGTTCCAGACATGTGAGGGCAGAACACAAAGGTGGGCAGGACTATTACACAGGAGGGCTTTGGTGGATGGAGAGGGGTGAGCAGGACTATTACACAGGAGGGCTTTGGTGGATGGAGAGGGGTGAGCAGGACTATTACACAGGAGGGCTTTGGTGGATGGAGAGGGGTGAGCAGGACTATTACACAGGAGGGCTTTGGTGGATGGAGAGGGGTGAGCAGGACTATTACACAGGAGGGCTTTGGTGGATGGAGAGGGGTGAGCAGGACTATTACACAGGAGGGCTTTGGTGGATGGAGAGGGGTGAGCAGGACTATTACACAGGAGGGCTTTGGTGGATGGAGAGGGGTGAGCAGGACTATTACACAGGAGGGCTTTGGTGGATGGAGAGGGGTGAGCAGGACTATTACACAGGAGGGCTTTGGTGGATGGAGAGGGGTGAGCAGGACTATTACACAGGAGGGCTTTGGTGGATGGAGAGGGGTGGGCAGGACTATTACACAGGAGGGCTTTGGTGGGTGGAGAGGGGGTGAGCAGGACTATTACACAGGAGGGCTTTGGTGGATGGAGAGGGGTGAGCAGGACTATTACACAGGAGGGCTTTGGTGGATGGAGAGGGGTGAGCAGGACTATTACACAGGAGGGCTTTGGTGGATGGAGAGGGGTGAGCAGGACTATTACACAGGAGGGCTTTGGTGGATGGAGAGGGGTGAGCAGGACTATTACACAGGAGGGCTTTGGTGGATGGAGAGGGGTGAGCAGGACTATTACACAGGAGGGCTTTGGTGGGTGGAGAGGGGTGAGCAGGACTATTACACAGGAGGGCTTTGGTGGATGGAGAGGGGTGAGCAGGACTATTACACAGGAGGGCTTTGGTGGATGGAGAGGGGTGGGCAGGACTATTACACAGGAGGGCTTTGGTGGATGGAGAGGGGTGAGCAGGACTATTACACAGGAGGGCTTTGGTGGATGGAGAGGGGTGAGCAGGACTATTACACAGGAGGGCTTTGGTGGATGGAGAGGGGGTGAGCAGGACTATTACACAGGAGGGCTTTGGTGGATGGAGAGGGGTGAGCAGGACTATTACACAGGAGGGCTTTGGTGGATGGAGAGGGGTGAGCAGGACTATTACACAGGAGGGCTTTGGTGGGTGGAGAGGGGTGAGCAGGACTATTACACAGGAGGGCTTTGGTGGATGGAGAGGGGTGAGCAGGACTATTACACAGGAGGGCTTTGATGGATGGAGAGGGGTGAGCAGGACTATTACACAGGAGGGCTTTGGTGGATGGAGAGGGGTGAGCAGGACTATTACACAGGAGGGCTTTGGTGGATGGAGAGGGGTGGGCAGGACTATTACACAGGAGGGCTTTGGTGGATGGAGAGGGATGAGCAGGACTATTACACAGGAGGGCTTTGATGGATGGAGAGGTGTGAGCAGGGCTATTACACAGGAGGGCTTTGGTGGATGGAGAGGGGTGAGCAGGACTATTACACAGGAGGGCTTTGATGGATGGAGAGGGGTGAGCAGGGCTATTACACAGGAGGGCTTTGGTGGATGGAGAGGGGTGAGCAGGACTATTACACAGGAGGGCTTTGATGGATGGAGAGGGGTGAGCAGGGCTATTACACAGGAGGGCTTTGGTGGATGGAGAGGGGTGAGCAGGACTATTACACAGGAGGGCTTTGGTGGGTGGAGAGGGGTGAGCAGGACTATTACACAGGAGGGCTTTGGTGGGTGGAGAGGGGTGAGCAGGACTATTACACAGGAGGGCTTTGGTGGATGGAGAGGTGTGAGCAGGGCTATTACACAGGAGGGCTTTGGTGGATGGAGAGGGGTGAGCAGGACTATTACACAGGAGGGCTTTGGTGGATGGAGAGGGGTGGGCAGGACTATTACACAGGAGGGCTTTGGTGGATGGAGAGGGATGAGCAGGACTATTACACAGGAGGGCTTTGATGGATGGAGAGGTGTGAGCAGGGCTATTACACAGGAGGGCTTTGGTGGATGGAGAGGGGGTGAGCAGGACTATTACACAGGAGGGCTTTGATGGATGGAGAGGGGTGAGCAGGGCTATTACACAGGAGGGCTTTGGTGGATGGAGAGGGGTGAGCAGGACTATTACACAGGAGGGCTTTGATGGATGGAGAGGGGGTGAGCAGGGCTATTACACAGGAGGGCTTTGGTGGATGGAGAGGGGTGAGCAGGACTATTACACAGGAGGGCTTTGGTGGGTGGAGAGGGGTGAGCAGGACTATTACACAGGAGGGCTTTGGTGGGTGGAGAGGGGTGAGCAGGACTATTACACAGGAGGGCTTTGGTGGATGGAGAGGTGTGAGCAGGGCTATTACACAGGAGGGCTTTGGTGGATGGAGAGGGGTGAGCAGGACTATTACACAGGAGGGCTTTGGTGGATGGAGAGGGGTGGGCAGGACTATTACACAGGAGGGCTTTGGTGGATGGAGAGGGGTGAGCAGGACTATTACACAGGAGGGCTTTGGTGGGTGGAGAGGGGTGAGCAGGACTATTACACAGGAGGGCTTTGGTGGATAGAGAGGGGTGGGCAGGACTATTACACAGGAGGGCTTTGATGGATGGAGAGGGGTGGGCAGGAGGGCTTTGATGGGTAGTTTTCATTGTCAATCTGACACAATCTAGAATCACAATTTTAAAAAAAGAAAGAAAGAAACCTGCCCAGAGCAAATTACCTGTGGGGGATTGCCTTACTGAGTTATTAAGTGTGGACTCGCCTGGCTGTGGGTGGCAGCTCTTGCTGGGCTGGGCCCAGGACTGAATGAAGAGGAAGAGGAAGAGGAAGAGGAGGCATGAATCATCTGAGCACAGCATGCAGCATAATCATTGCTCTCAGGTCCTGACTGTGGGTCATGTGACCAACTCCCTCACCTCATGCAGCTGTGACTTTCCTGCTATGCTGAACTAACTCCTTTCCCTGTAAATTGCTGTTGTCAGGGCATTTTATCACAGCAACAGAAAAGAAATAAAGTACTCAAAACCGACAAGAGGGCTGTTTTTCAAGGGGGGGGGGCTGGCATAGTGGTGTGCACCTTTAATCCCAGCACTCCGGAGGCAGAAGCAGGCAGATCTGGGTAAATTCGGGGACAGCTGGAACTGCATAGTGAGACCCTGTCTCAAATGCTCACAGACTCCCAAAGCAAAACACAGACGTCAAAAGTCACAAGGACAGGAAAGAAACTCAGTTCCGGTTAGAAAGAATCTCACTTGAGAATAGCCTGCTTAGACTAAAGCAGTTCTAGAAGAAAATGCCACATACGCCAGGAGTATAACATATGTGGTATGACGCAGCTGGCCAAAACCTGCACCAATCCATTTATCATACATCACATTTCATGCATCTTTCCATGACCTAACTACTAAGGGAGTTTAATGAGTCATCTTGAAACACATCAATGCAGTGCCTGACAACATTGTGCAGGGTCACAGACAAGGAAAAATGCTAATTACTAGCATAAACTCCACGTTTCCTCTGTGCTGTATGAACAGGTTTTATAGACCACTGTAAGACCACTCATACATGCAATCACTAAATTACAGTATATATATATGTATATATATATGTATGTATATATACAGTGTATATGTATATATACAGTATATATGTGTGTGTGTGTGTGTGTATATATATATATATATATATATATATATATATATATATATATATATCAATCAGCTCATTCACAGCGTGTAGCTCAAACCATCCAGCAGGAAAATCTCAACGGCACTAGAATGTTGGGAGGAGGCACAGAAGAACTTCTAAGTTTTAGCCACAGACTGGCGTATACGCTCCTTTGAGTGCAAGGGTATTCCTGAGAAACGGGCAGCGCCTTCTGGGATTACATTTGTTTCTGCTACCTTTGTTAACAAGGCAAAGATGTGCTGCGGGGCTCAGGAGGCTGGATCGGGGCTGGAGCGCTGGGGACAGTAAGTGCAGTGAGGTCTTTAGTGCTAGCTGAGCAGAAGGATGGCCCTTCTCCTGGAGATGAGGACTCCCGGGGCCAGCCACCCACTCACACAACAGCCACGGAGTAAGAAGGAAGAGCACAGAGAATAATCTCTGTGCACTGACTCGGGCTGGGTGGCAGTTCCCCCAAAGAGAAAAAAAAGACAAAAAGCAAAGCACTACCACACTGGGGCTGGGAGGGCGGCTCAGTACCACAGCGCCCCAACAAGCAAGCGCATGCGGAGGCAGCGCAGGGCAGCCCCAGACCACCTCTCAATGCACAGACCCCACAAGCACACGCGGAGGTCCACCAACACTCCCACAGAGCCAAGAGGTCCTAGCATCCTTGACGGCCCAGCCCCTGAGGAAGGCGGAAGGGGTCATTAGAACACTAACCTCCTCCTCCCTCTTGTCACTCACCGCCCCATGTGGAAGGTACAGCAGGCATGGGGTGTAAGTTAGGAAACACCCTAAATGAGATCGAGGACTACCTTAAATGCCATTACAGAGCCCTCATCCAGTAGCTGATGGAAGCAGAAGCAGACACACACAGCTAAACACTGAGCCAAACTCCTGGAATCCAGTTGCAGAGAGGGAGGAGTGATGAGCAAAGGGGTCGAGACCACAGAGACCGCTGACCTGAGCAAGTGGCAGCCCAGGACAGCTGGGAAATCTGCATAGCACTGACCCAAGCCCCCTGGAGGTGGTGTCAGTTGGGGGCTTGGGCAGTCTATGGGCCTCTGGCAGTGGAACCAGTGTTCCCTAGTGCATGAACTGGCTTTTTGGAGCCCATCCCTACAGAGGGATACTCCCTTTGCCTAGATACACGGGGAGGGTGGGGAGAGGGCCTCGGTCCCGCCCCAAGTGCTGTGACAGACTCTGATGACCCCCCATGGGAGGCCTCACCCTGTCTGAGGAGTGGATGGGGGTGGGATGGGGGGGATGGTGGGGGGAGTGGGAGACTGGGAGGGAGATGGAACTGGGGTTGATATGATATGCACAATAAGATTGTTTTTAATTTAAATAAAAATTAATTAAAAATAAAAAAGAAGCCAGGAAGCAGCAGCCAGATGGGACCTGGGGTGACACGGAATAGGAAGCTAACACCAAAAGTCCTTCCTGAGGTGCAGGAGAAACGTTCCAAGCCTAGCAGCTCAGGCTCCACTGTCCCCTGGCCTTACTACACACCAAGGTCAAGGATAAAGTTAATAATTGTCAGGCATGGTGGCGCCTTTGATCCCGCCTCTCGGGAAGCAGAAACACGTGAATCTCTGAGATTAGGGCCAGCCTGGTCTACAGAGTGAGTGCCACCAAAGAAACAAAGAGTCGCACACAACACACAAGTAAGGCTCCAGAGGAAGGGCTTGGTGGCCCTGAGCTCATCCGGCGCAGTCTCCTGTGGGGGCTCTCACATCCGGCGCAGTCTCCTGTGGGGGCTCTCACATCCGGCGCAGTCTCCTGTGGGGGCTCTCACATCCGGCGCAGTCTCCTGTGGGAGCTCTCACATCCGGTGCAGTCTCCTGTGGGGGCTCTCACATCCGGTGCAGTCTCCTGTGGGAGCTCTCACATCCGGTGCAGTCTCCTGTGGGGGCTCTCACATCCGGTGCAGTCTCCTGTGGGAGCTCTCACATCCGGTGCAGTCTCCTGTGGGGGCTCTCACATCCGGTGCAGTCTCCTGTGGGAGCTCTCACATCCGGTGCAGTCTCCTGTGGGGGCTCTCACATCCGGCGCAGTCTCCTGTGGGGGCTCTCACATCCGGCGCAGTCTCCTGTGGGGGCTCTCACATCCGGCGCAGTCTCCTGTGGGGGCTCTCACATCCGGTGCAGTCTCCTGTGGGGGCTCTCACATCCGGTGCAGTCTCCTGTGGGGGCTCTCACATCCGGTGCAGTCTCCTGTGGGGGCTCTCACATCCGGTGCAGTCTCCTGTGGGGGCTCTCACATCCGGCGCAGTCTCCTGTGGGAGCTCTCACATCCGGCGCAGTCTCCTGTGGGGGCTCTCACATCCGGCGCAGTCTCCTGTGGGGGCTCTCACATCCGGTGCAGTCTCCTGTGGGGGCTCTCACATCCGGCGCAGTCTCCTGTGGGAGCTCTCACATCCGGTGCAGTCTCCTGTGGGGGCTCTCACATCCGGTGCAGTCTCCTGTGGGGGCTCTCACATCCGGTGCAGTCTCCTGTGGGGGCTCTCACATCCGGTGCAGTCTCCTGTGGGGGCTCTCATGCACTGAGCTCATCCGGTGCAGTCTCCTGTGGGGAGCTCTTGCAAATGTCCTCTGCCAGTTCTGTTACAGTCCCTATAAATTAACTTTCGAATGGCACCAAAAAACAATGCCCCAAGGCTAAAACTATTTGGCATGATCTCCCTTCCCACCCTTCTTTCTCCTTGCAGGGCAACAGAGGGAAGTAATTGGGGTCTGGAGGCAAGGTCACTAGTGAGTCCCAATAAGGAAGAGCTGGGTTGGGGAAGGCAGCGAAGGTCTGCAATTCTGCAGGGTGTTGTCTTTTCCTGTCCTCCTCAACTCACTACCAGCTCCCACTGGTACAGTGGTGACAACATGAAGCGTGGATGTATATGCTTTGATAGTCATAAATCAGCACTGAACCCAAAACCAAAACAAGAGCTTTACGAGAAATGGTACTTCATGTCCTCAAAGGGTTCGATTTCTATAAAAACGACAAAATTAGTTAAGATTCTACCATCTCAGGGTCAGACTTTGGCTCTGTTGAGGATGATAATGGCATTATCGCAAACAAATAGCTTCAAAGCAAATACCCAAATATTGACTAAAGTAGATCCCGTTCAAAAGCTTGGTTTATTTGGTAATGCAGAAGAATAAGCCAATCACGTTGTCTTTGATCCTCCCACTTTTTTACCAATCCTCTTCAATATTCTAGCTCCCCAGCAATTGTGTGAGGCCAACTCCCTTCTACAGAACAAAATTAAATAGTCAGCGTGTGCATTGCTAAATAAAGCCATTCTGGCTCTAAAATACTTTCATTTTAACTTCAAAGGGGTCACTATTTGTTTTCCAGTACCCTCCACTCTACCAACTGCCATTTTCAAAAGGAAAAAATCTGATTTATCTTTAAAAGAGCTGGCTCCCAAAAAAAAAACTAACTATAATATTTTTAAATAGAGAGGAGGGAAATCCTTCCTCTCAAAATGCTATTTAAAAATTTTGTCATGGCCCCTTTTTATGCACATGTTTAGAATTTAGTCATGTGATACATACAGCCTGCTCTTCCTCCCGCTGCTGTTGCCATGGTGCTACACGGCAATCATTACCACTTACCGTTATAGCACAGGACGTAAGGAAGGTCTTCACTGATTGAACCATCTCTGCATTTTAAGGCATTTGTATAATGGAATTGTGAACATCTTTAGGTGGTTATTTAGTTATTTACTTTTCTTTCTTACAGTTCTTTAGGAAGCAAGACTCTGGGCCTAATGATTGGCTACATTCAATACTTTAAGATAAGTCTTGCAAGCATTTTAATTAAGTACTATTAAGCAAGCTGTGGTAGTTCATGACTATACCCCGCACATGGCAGGCTCAGGCAAAAAAAGACTGATGTGCCTTGAAGGCTAGCCTGGGCTACAGAGTAAGAGCGGTCTTTACAACAGTAACAAAGAAGCTGGAGAGATGAGTACACTGGGTCTGGTGCACCCAATGGCAGGGACACCTATGACTCCAGTCCCAGGGAAGCCGACAACAAGGCTCTCCACAAGCACAGCACCCACTGTCACCCATACACAGAAAGTAACAATAATAAGCCACCTCTATTAAGTGCCGAAGTGTGAGAGCTACAAGGATGTGACGAGAATATGCAAATATCCTTTCTCATGGGTAGGAAGCGGGGGCCCTGAGTACTGCTGAGCAGACACCCCCTTTTCCGCTCCTTAGCCCCTCACTGCTTAAGGAAGCGTCCATCCTCTCATCAGCTGCAGACAGGAAGACGGCACTGCAGACCTCCGGAGGCTTTCATAAAGGCATCAGAAGAAAGCTCTGTGCTGGCCACGATGGCATGCCAATAACCGCAGCACAACGGGAACTGAGGCAGGAGATGGAGCCTGAGGCCAGCCTGTTCTGTATAAAGAGCCAGGCGTGGAAGGAAGCTTTCTAATACACAATATACAGAAAGCTATACGCAGCCACCAGCTGACCCACTGGCTGACTGTGCAATCATTGCTTGTAAATTCCTTACAAAGCATAAAGTCCTTTGTACAGCCCTGTCCACTCTTCCCCTTCTGCCTTCATCAAGCTAACCACATTTTCCTGGCTAAATACGGTTTTTATGCATGAGTCTATGCTTTTAATCCAAAGCATCAGTAGTACACTTACCTCCATTCTAAAATGTACACTTCTCATATGACAGCATCACTAGAACCTGGGTCCATTTTACAATACACAGCAAGTGTAATATCAGTTTGTCAGCCTTCCCCTTTATCAATAGTGTACATAAAACAGCACCTTAATGTCAGCATTCTTTTACAGTCTTAGAAATATGGCAGAATTGTCTTACACGTTTTTCTCTCTCACTTTTGGTTTTGTGACCAAGCTGGCCTCGAACTCACTGATTCTCTCTTGAACTTACATCAACTGTACATGTCACACCATCTGATCAATTCTCAGAGCACAGTTTAAGAGAAGGCACAATTTAGGAAGTGGCTTTACTAGAGATACACAGATCTAATTGTGTTTGCATTCCCAACCCTTTTTCTTATCTTTAATCAGTTGTCAAACCTGTGTGATTCTCTTAAACTCTGCTCTTCAACTCCATAAACAAATTTAAAAGGCTTACATCTCTCAGCGTCCTGGTCCTCAGGAAGCCTACATACATTCTTTCTCCCTCTTGCAAACACCCAGATTATTCTAGACTCCTTAGTCTCAAACCTTAGTGCACTAGCCTCACAAACCTTACTCTGTTAATCACCCTCATGATAACTTCCTTTATTCCTCTCTACAGGCTCCTTCTCTTTGTGCTTGTGAATCCCTTTTGTTTGTTTTCTGTTACGGTTAGACAGAGTCTTGCTTGAATCCTCCTGCCTCAGCTTCCCAAGTAGCTGAGATTATAGGCCTGCATTACCAATTCCAGATCCTGGGTTTAAAAAAAAAAAAATGAAATCTATGCCAGGAGTTGTGGCACAAATCTCTAATCCAACACTCAGGAGACAAACACAGGTGGATCTCTGTGAGTTGAAGCCACTCTGGTGTACACAGCCAGGTCTATGTAGAGGCCAGTGAGAAAGCTCAGAGGGTAAAGGTGACGAAGCCTGACAACCTGATCCAACTAATACAAAGAACCGACTCCTACAACTTGTTGTCTGGCCTCTTCACATGCATCATGACATGAGTGAGCCCATGCAGACATGTGTGCACACTTGAGTATGCATACCCACACAATAGATAGATGATAGACAGACAGACAGACAGAAGATAGACACATAGATGATAGGTGGATATAGATAGATAGATAGATGATAGGTAGGTAAGTAGGTAGATGGAAGATAGATGATAGATAGATAGATAGATAGATAGATAGATAGATAGATAGATAGATAGATAAATAGAAGATAGACACAGAAGATAGATAGAAGATAGACAGATAGACGATAGATACATAGATGATAGTTAGGTAGATAGGTAGGTAGGATGTAACTTTAAATTTTATCTTTGACTCTTTACATGTTTATGTGACACTGAAGATTCCAGTAAGAGGCCATAAAGTGGATTTCAAAGGATTTCAAGGGCCAGAATGAAGAAGGCATGGAAGGCAGAGGAATAATGGAACAGAAGGGGCTGATGGGGTTGGGAATAGGAGGGCAGGGTAGAGCAGAGAGCATGGGGAGGGTAAACACTGAGACCTTTGAACATGCCATACGGAACCCTACTACTGTGGAAGCCCCCTATAACAGGAGAAACAATGACTCTCTCGCAGACACAGGCTGTCAAATAAAAAGCCTGTGGCTGGGTGTGGTTCACCTCTTTTCCTGTTGGTCAGTGGGGTCCCATAGACCATCCCAAACATTGCAAGCTGCCGCCACCTACGGAGGTTTGAGTAAGAAAGGCTCCCGTGGCTCGCAGGCTTGAACACTTGCTCCCCAGTTGCTGAGATGGTTTGGGAAGGCTTGGGAGGGGGGAGCTTGATGAAGGAGGTGTGTCGCTGGGGGATGGGCTTTAGGTTTCAAAAGACGCGTGCTGTTGGCAGTATCTCTCTCTTCCTGTTTGCAGATGAAGATGTGGGCTCTCAACGTGCTCCTGACACCATGTCTCCACTCTGTCGCCGAGAACTCTTACACATGAAACTGCTTTCATCACGTTTCCATAGCCATGGAGCTTTATCACAGCATACAAAAGCAGGGAACAAGCAGGGCACCACTGTTCTCACCTGCCAGAACTTGGTGATAAGAACCACATACGAAGTCAGAACATGGAGAAATCAAGGTGGTGTAGACCTCAAAATTGCTGTTTTCATAGTACTGAAACAGTCTATGCATATTTCCAGGGGAGGAGGGTCACCAACAGTCCTACACAGCTGTGCATGCATGAAGCTGGGAGGGGGAAATGGTAGGAAGGATAGAAGAAGGAATCTGAGGAGAAGATTCGAAATCTTAGCCACAGTTAACTCAAGTGGTAGCAGCACTTTTCATCCAATCTACAGAATCTACAGTGTTCCTCTACACTCATTTTTTTTCTTTCTTATTTAGTCATAATTTCTTTCTTGTGTGCCAGAGATTGAACCCAGCCGGGGCTCTGCACATGCTAGGCAAGCATTCTCCCACAAGCTACGTCCCCAGAGCCCACAATTTCATTAATAGACTTTTAAAATACAGTATTATCCTCTTATGAAATTTAAAATATTGATAAATGCAGGATAAAACAAAAATATGTCCACTCAAAGACTTAAAGACCAATGTTTGTATCCGCACTATTTATGAGCAACAAGAACTAGAAATAATTAAAATGTTCATGTGTAGGCATATAATGTAATAGTACTCAGTAATGAATGAATAGGACCTGTCAGTGCCTGCAAAACTCAGAAGACTCTGAAGAGCATCATGTTGAGTGAAAAATCAAACACAAAAGAAAACACGTTGGATGATACACCTACCTATGCTTAGAAATTGTTTCTACAGCCAGAGCACAGGGGGAAAGATTGCAAAGGAGACATTCTGGAAAAATAGAGACGCTCTATTATTATGACATAAACCTACAATTAAAAATCAGTGGCTGATTTAACATAAATTATCTCTCAATAAAACTGACCTTTGAAACTTAAGCTAAGCCTTCTAAAATGGTGGCACACGCCTTTAGTCCCAGCACTCAGGAGGCAGAGGCAGGTGGATCTCTGTGAGTTCAAGGACAGCCTGGTCTACAGAGCGAGTTCCAGGAGATACTCCAAAGCTACACAGAGAAACCCTGTCTCAGAAAAAAAAAAAAAAATTATTTGTTTCTTTCCTAAATCTTAACATTTGTGTAAGGTGAATTAGTCCCATAAATAGTATTGTATTTCTCATGATACAATTTCCTAGTATCAGGATACAATAGCGAAATCCTAGGGGACTTTTTAAGATGTGTCTGTGTGTGGGTATGTGCATGTGTGAGCGCAGGGAGACACCCTTTCAGTCCGAAACAGGGCGCTGGATGCTCCGACAGCTGCAGCCTCCTGGACTACAGGCTGAGTGGGAGCCAAGCTCAGGTCGTCTGCATGAACGGCACATGCCAATCTGCTGAACCACGCCTCTAGTCTATAAATTCTGCCTTATTTCCTGAACCCTTATCAAAGCACACTTGGGCAGATAAAGTATTATCAAAATAGTACTTTGATTGTGATTGTGTGTGTGGGTCTGGAATTCTACTTGCAAGGTAGTTTTACATACTCTCAAGTACAAAGGTTTTAAGAGACTGGAGAGATAGCTCAAGAGTTAAGAGCATTTGCTGCTGTTGCAGAAGACCTGGGTTCGATCCTCAGCACCCATGTGACAGCTAACAACCATCTGTAACTCCAGTTCCTAGGGATCTGGTGGCTTCTTCTGACCTTAGTGGGTGCCAAGCACATATGTTGCACAGAGGCATACATGCAGGCAAACACTCATACAGAATATAAAGTGAATGCACCTATTTTTAAGTAGCGAGAGTTTTTAGTAACCCCCTGTATGGAGACCTCAACCCTAAAGCATGCCAGTCTTCTTCTGAGGTGCTGTACCCCTCGGGAAGACTGGGACAAAGACTTTCTCCTTAATTTCCTTTATGACTGGATGGTATTCTTTCCTTGACTCCCACTCTGACCCTGGCATAAACAAACACAATATTTAAACAAAAGTGACTCCAAAATTAATGTGCAAATAAGCAGAATTACTGCCTTAAAACTTCCAATCTATAGCTAAGCGAATATTAACTTTTCTAATTTACTGAGATAGTGTCTCACTATAATCCAGCTTGCCTGAAACTCACTATGCAGTCCAATCTGGTACGGAATGTATAATCTTTTAGACCCTGCCTCCCACTAGGATTACAGGTGTGCTGCCATGCCTAGCCATGCCTAATTCTGTCAATCAGAATGCAACATGGATCTGGGCAGGGTGGCAGAAGCTTATAATCCCAGCACTTGGCAAAATGAGGCAGGATGATTACCAAGAATTTGAGCCCAATCTGTATCACATACTGTGTTCCAGGTCAGTATAAGCTATACTACAAAGTGAGATGCTCTCTCTAAAACATAACAAAACAAAACAGTAAGGTTCACACCCTCTGCCTGGAGAGCGGCTTTGTTGACCCTAAACTAGAGGCAAGTCCGTGAACTCTGGTTAAGCCCACAATCTCACATATGAACGCACTTCTCCTACCTCCAGTTTCCAGAGTGAAGGAGCGGCACACCATGAGGCAGGAAGGGAGGGAAAGCTTAAGGGGACATTATTTCTAGTCACTTACTATTAGGTTTGGGAGACATGATCAATTCTGACAGCTTACTCGCTCACTGACTTGCTTTCCAAAAAAAAAAAAAAAAAAAAGAGGAAATTTCCAGGTCAGTGGAATAAGTATCTCAGGATTAGTGGCCAACGACTAATTTATCCTCTCAAGTGGCCATAAATAATGGGGATTATGTCGCTTTGACATTTTCCCATTATCCGTTCTCAGTTGCCACTGGACACCCAAAGCCATCATGATGAATTAGGAGGAGAGGGACATACTAATTTCATTAAGGATTACTTCCACCAAAATCTTTCCAAAATTAGTCTGCATTTTAAATAGGTCAGTATTTGTTTCCCAATCAAAGATGTAAGAGAGAGAGAGAGATCTACCACATAACAAACTAATTATGATAGCAGTCACATAACAGCTGACACTAAAATCTTAGCGCTGACTTTTCTCTCTCTCTGTAAAAAAGGAACCCCACAGCCCCTCTGTCTGTCAGAGCCTGCAGAGGAAAATGCTTTAAGCTGTTCTTCCTTTTCCCCGCGGCTTCCCATAAGCACTAGAGTCTATATTTACTAATGAGAAAACCTCATCTCCATCCCTCCCAGCAAGCGAAGGAACATGAATGCTGCCATATGCCAATATTTGCCTTCATACAGACTCGTTAACTGAGGGAAAGTGACCCTGAAAGCTAAACAATCGCTGAAGGAAAGGGGGCGTCACCCTTAAAAGTGAGAGCAAGGGACATGGTGAGACGGCTTTGAGGGTAATGACCAAGCCAATGGCCTGAGTTTGGCCCTTGAAACCCCCGTAGCAGGAGAGATCCAACTCCCACAGGTTGCCCTCTGACCTCCACATGCATAAGGCCCACACCCACACATAGACACAGAAAGAATGAATTTAATTTTTAAAAAGGCAAATGTTCTGGTTGCACAACTTCCAAGTCCCTCCATCCACCCCACTGTGACTGTGGCCCTCCATCCACCCGTCCCCGCTGTGACTGTGGCCCTCCATCTACCTGTCCCCCGCTGTGACTGTGGCCCTCCATCCACCCGTCCCCCGCTGTGACTGTGGCCCTCCATCCACCCGTCCCCGCTGTGACTGGCCCTGCCTCCAGGGTCACTGTATTCCCAGTACCTTCAGTTCAGCTACAGTCACAAGAGAGCAACTCAGGTCCTGAGTCCAAGAGATTACAACACAACATGAGTCAACGTTCTTCACCCAACGCCGGGTGACAGGCCAGTGTGCACGGTGACACAGCGCTGGGCACATCGTCAAGCATCTCCAAGTGCTCTGAGTGTGGATCTGCTCTGCCTCCCTGCTCACTGTCTGACAGGAAACTAAGTCAGAATGTGCGGGAATGTAGCCAAGCAACCAGTTACAACTGCTACGTTCTCAGCCCATGAGCGCCAGAAATTTACACCTTCTTCCCCTTCAAGCTCAGTGTCTGCATGAGCAGATGCAAGTTGTGTTTGGTTTCTGTTTGCGTGCTTGTTTGGGGGTTGTTCAGTTAGGTTTTGGGTTATGGCTTTGGTTTTAGTTTTGGAAGATAAGAGCTCTCCCAGGTCTGCCTATAACGGAATTCTTGATTCCTGATTTTTGGTCTCCCTGGAAGACACGAGCTCGTCCCAAAGCCCTACTGCTGGACTCAGCTTCACTCCCTGGCTCGAAAACTGCATTTCCACCCATCTCAGGCTTCTGTTGTACTTTTGAGACTGCAAATTCATGACCCTTTGCTTACAATCCTGCCTCAGCCTCAGTGTTTTAGGGTTAGAGGGTTAAGCAGTCATGCCCAGCCTCATTTTTGGCTTTCTGTGACATCACCTCCTTAAATCCCTCTGCCCTTTAATGGCATTCCACGTGGCAAAAGTTCAAGCCAGTGCCAGACATGGTAACACAGCAAAGGGAGGCAGAGGCAAGGGGATCTCTGTGAGTTCAAGTCCAGCCTGGTCTACAGAGCAAGTTCCAGGACAGCCAGGGCTGTTACACACAGAAACTCTGTCTCAAAAACATAAAAGAAAAACATTCAAACCAGCCCTTTCCCTGGCAACTGCTCCTCCTCATTCCCTGTCCCTCCCCAGCCCCCCCTTCCCACTAATAGTTCCTCTAGTCTTGCTGACATAATCTAGGGATCCCAGTACAGAATAAAAGTGTGGAATCCTGTTCAAAAATTACTCAGACACAGTTCAACACATAACATTAACATTTATCTAAAACAAAGAAGTTTTAATGTTTTTGAGCGGGCATGGTGGTGCACGCCTTTGATCCCAGCACTCGGGAGGCAGAGGAAGGTGGATGGATCTCTGTGGGTCTGAGGTCATTCTGGTCCACAAAATGAATTCCGGGACAGCCAGGGCTGTTACACAAAGAAACCCTGCCTTAAAAAGAAGGAGGAGGAGGAGGAGGAGAAGAAGGAGAAGTTTTTGAGACAGGTTCTTACTGCGTAGCTTAAACTACATAGATCAAGCTGGCCTTGAATTACAGACATCAAACTGCATCTATTTCCCAAGTGCTGGGGTTATAGGTGCACACCCCCGCTGACTTCCCAAGTGCTGGGATTATAGGTGCACACCACCGCTGGCTTCCCAAGTGCTGGGGTTATAGGTGCACACCCCCGCTGACTTCCCAAGTGCTGGGATTATAGGTGCACACCACCGCTGGCTTCCCAAGTGCTGGGGTTATAGGTGCACACCCCCGCTGGCTTCCCAAGTGCTGGGGTTATAGGTGCACACCCCCGCTGGCTTCCCAAGTGCTGGGGTTATAGTTGCACACCCCCGCTGACTTCCCAAGTGCTGGGATTATAGGTGCACACCCCCGCCGGCTAATTTTTTACAGACACACACAGAGCTGAAGAGACGACAGTGGACAACAGCAAGTGCTGTCATTCCAGAGGACCGAGCTCAGTCCCGCACCGTGCCGGGTGGTCACAACCTCCTTTAACTCCAGCTCCAAGAGGGTCACGTCTTGGACCCCCAATGTGACCTCACACACACACACACACACAATTAAAAATAAAATCTCAAAAAAATGTGAATCTTGGATTCACACAGAAATCTTGGATTTTACAGCACAATACCTTTTCAATAGACTATGGCCACTGTCTAATCTAGAGGCCATATAGATTTTAGACTTAGAGCAAAGGATCACCAGCCTATAATTCACACCGCCAGAGAAACTAGGATATAAGGAGGATTCTAAGAGATTCATACAATCCCTCACAGAAGGGGAAAGGGACAAGATCTCCTGAGCATATGGGGAGTGGGGGGAGGGGAGACAGTAAATGGAGAGGGAGCTAGGAGAAAGAGAAGAGAGGAGAGGAAAGCACGTGGGACTAGGAAGATTGAGTCAGGGGAGGAATAGACGAGAGGAGAGAGAGAGAGAGAGAGAGACAGAGAGACAGAGAGACAGAGAGAGACAGAGACAGAGAGAGACAGAGACAGAGACAGAGAGACAGAGAGACAGAGAGACAGAGAGAGACAGAGACAGAGAGGGAGAGAGAGAGACAGAGACAGAGAGGGAGAGAGACAGAGAGAGAGAGAGAGAGAGAGAGAGAGAGAGAGAGAGAGAGAACATAAAAGAGGGAGCCATTCTCTAGAGTCAGAGAAAACTGACTCTAGAGAAATGTCCAGAGACCTACAAGGCTGACCCCAACTAACAATTTGAGCAACAGTGGAAAGGCTGCCATAAATGCCCTTCCCTGATAATGAGATCGACGACTAACTTATCCACCATCATGGAGCCCTCATCTAGTAGCGGATGGAACAGAAGCAGACACCCACAACTAAACACTGAGTCAAACTGGAACTGGAATCCAAATGCAGAGAGGATAAGACCAGGCTGCAGAAACCCACAGAGACAGCTGACCTGAACAAGGAGGAGCTAATGGGCCCCCAGACTGATAGCTGGGAAACCAGCATAGGACTGACTCAGACCCCCTGAACACGGGTCTCAGTTAGAGGCCTGAGCGGTCTAAGGGACCTCGGACAGTGGAGCCAGGATGCATCCCGTGCATGAAAGGACTTTGGGAGCACATTCCCCATGGAGGGATTCTCCCTTAACCTAGAGACAGGAGGGAGGGCCTGGTCCCTATTGCAAATGACTTAACAGATTTAGATGACCCCGACTGGAAGGCCTCACCCTATGTGTGTGGGGGGGAGGGGAGGGTGGTCGGGGGGCATGGGAGGGGGGAGAGAGAGGCCTTCACGAAGCCTTCATTAGTCGGCTCAGAAAACCTTTATCTTGCATTGCTCTTGCAATGAGCAGGGTGGTTGTCCTCACTTCTAGAAGCCTGGGATCAATCACACTCACTTCCGTTTGGCATCATACAAGTACATAGCTTCTACTCAACAATTCGATTTCTCTGTACTCTTTTAAATAGGCAAGAGCACCAAAAACAACTAACTGGGTAAAGATATTTTCAACAGAGCCCTCTGGTCCAGGGGAAGCTGAAGAAAAGCTGACAGCTGGGGGGCGGGGAGGCACAGCAGCTCCTGCAGACTGGACCAGGCTAACTGTCACCCCTCCCCTCAGCTCCAAGGAAGATGGTGGCCAATGGCCTAGCGGACAGAGCTGAGGAAAGAGAGCGAGGAGCTCTGCACAGCAGTGCCCGGGTGGGAGAGCACCACCCTGAGTGACTCTGAGTGACACCTACCTACCTAAGCCGCTGTCAGCCATTAAAAAGAAAGTGAACACACATATTTTTGTGTTTCTTGTTGTGTGTTTCAGTTCTTTTTTAAATCTAAATTCTGGGGTTCGGGATTTAGCTCAAAACACTTGTCTAACAAACACGGGCATTGGCTTGGACCCATGTACCAAAGTGGGGAGTCACATCCATGAGAGGGAGGGGGAGGGTGAAGGGAAGGAGGGGGAGGAAGGGAGGAGGGAGGGAGGGGGGAGGAAGGAAGAGGAAACCCACAAGGAACTAAATCTCTAATTTATCAACTACAATTCTGAAATTCTAAATCTAAAGTTTCTACAAAGAGCTGGAGCTAGAAAGATAGCTCAGCAATTGAAAGCTTACTGTTCCTGCAAAGGGCCTGGGCTGAGTTCCCAGCACCCACAGCTACAGAGTTTGAGGCCAGCCTGGGCTGCATGAAATTCTGATTTAAACACACACACACACACACGCACGCACGCACGCACGCACGCACGCACGCACACACGCAGGCACACGTGGGGGGGGATGGACACAAATGGCCCACTCTTTTAATCCCAGCAGTTTCAAGGCAGAGGCTGACAGATTTCTGGGAGTTCCAGAACAGCCTGGTCTACAGAGTTCCAAGACAACAAGGACTAAATAAAAAGGCCCTGTCTCAAAAAACAAACAAAAAATATAAAACTAACTAAATAAACAAAATTAGTTCCTTTACCAGTTCCAACCTATTGCACAATGAACAATTCTCTAGCAAGAGGCGAAAAACTTAAACATTTCATTAAACCATAGCCCCATGGATAAGTCATGTATGCAGTCCACAAAACAGCTTTTCCTTACAGCCAGCTCACTGGCATTAATAACCAAAGGGCTGGGCAGGCAACAGTAACTTTCTACACCATTTGTACAAAAGCAATTAAGCTTTCCAGATGCTGTCATTAGAAATCCCACATGAAATTTAAATAAAAGTCAAAACCAAGTAAAATAATATAGCACATGAAAAGGTTTTCCCATTAAAGGCCATAGCCTGGGCCTGGCATACACATCCAGCTCAGTGGCGGCGCTGGGAGCCCTAACAATGAGTTAGTTCAGTCCACAGCAAGAAGAAAGTCACCTGGCTGATTCTGTTCAGAAACTCAACATTAACCAGAGGCTTTCTGTGTTGTGTTTGCTTGTTTGTTTTGAGACGGGGTTTCTTCTCTGTGTAGCCTTGGCTGTTCTAAAACTCACTCTGTAGACCAGGCTGGCCTTGAATTCAGAGATCCACCTGCCTCTGTCTCCCAAGTTCTGGGATTTAAGGTGTGCTCCACCACTTCCTGAACTGTGGTTTTCTATTTTTGCTCTTTTTTTCTTTTCTTTTTTTGAGACAAAGTCTCACCACATAACCCTAAGACTCTCTACACAGACCAGGTTAGCCTCGAACTTGTGGCACTTCTGCCTCGGTCCCTGGCGTGCTGTGGTTATAGGCTCAAGCCAACCACTTCTGCCTTAACTTCCTGTCTTTAACTTTTTTCCACCTTTGTTTTTATTTTAAGTGTATGGGTGTGTTGCCTGTTTGTATGTCTGTACACTATATGCACACCGTGCCTACAGAGATCAGGAGAGGGTGTGGGGCCTCCTGGGACAGGAGTTACTGGAGTTACGATGGGTGTGAACTGCCCGGCTCTGAGCCTCCGAGCCACCACTCCAGGCCCCAGCTTTCTTTTTGTAGGATATAACAGAACTGGAGTTTAAATCCGACTTCTGTGTGTAACAAATACATTTCAGCTCTCTGAACTGTTGAGGGACATTACTGCAGTAATGTTCTTGGCGGTGGTTCCAGCTGAAGTGTGATCACATTAGAACATTTCCCTGACCTTTTTGGGAGAATCGGGGGAGGTGGTGTCTCATGCTATAACCCTGAATTTGCTATGTAGACCAGGCTAACCTGAACTTCCTGTATAGAAAAGGCTAGCCTCAAACTCAAAGTAGCCTGCTTCTGTCTCCTTAGTACTAGAATTAATGGTGTAAACCACCAGGCTTGATTCGTTTCCGTGACTTTTTACATCATTTAGCTAATTATCTTTTGCCGAATTTGACTAAGGCATACCTTGACAGTTTTTACTAATTTGCTGTGCTGCTGTTGCAGTGTGCAGGGCGTGGAACCCAGAGTGCCAGGACCCCCGCACACTGAGCAAACGCTATCGGATATTACCCAGCTACATTCCCAGGCCTGCCAACTAACGGCCACCTCCACGCTTGGCTCTCCAGTCGGGAGACTATGGAAAGCTACATCAACATTCCAGAGAGACTGAAAATGAAGCCTGACAGAACTGTGCCTGGTGAACGATGCAGAGGCGGGGCTTCCACGCCAGAGTCCCAGGGGTGCTCACAAGTGAGACCAGCGGACTCCCTTCGAAGGCGAGCACAGACACTTCAAGAGCGTGAGACGTTTATGTCTACCGGAAGGAAGAAGGTGGTGGGTAGACACGGCTTCGGTCTGTATTATATCAAACCTGTAGCTCACAAATGTTCCTTTTAACCAGTGAAAGGAAGCCGGGCGGTGGTGGCGCACGCCTTTAATCCCAGCTCTCGAGGAAACAGTTGGGTCTCTGTGAGTTCAAGGCCAGCCTGGTCTACAATGCTACAGAGAAACCCTGTCCTGAAACAAATTCTTAAAAAATAAAACAGTGAGATCAGGAAGACTTTTGTGTTGGGAATGAGAGGTCACTGGCTCTGTCCCTTGGTTCTGGTTTCTCCATGCAAGGGAGAAATGTGCTCAGCAGTGTCTGGGGCGCCTCTCTCTCCGCCACTGCAGGCTCTGACAGGCTGCTTCTTGTGTGCGGTAGGTCTGCACAGTTCTCAGGTACTCCGGAGCTGCCCATGCTGACCCTGCCAAATAAAACAGCCAGGGTTCCTGCGTGGGTGGTACCAAGCTAGGCAGGTGCAAGCTGACTTTTCCAGCTATGCTCACAGCTTAGTTTGTTTTTGTTGAGATTTGTTTAATTTGAATATGAGGTCAGATTTTTGGGGGGAGGGGGTGAGCTATTATGACTCTGAGTAAAATTCTCTTCCAAAAACGGCTTCAAGGGCTTCTGATGTTGAAGCAGAAAACACTATAGAGAATTTTGATAAAAATACAATATGTAGAAAACAGTATTGAAAAGGAGAGAAAAATAAGTAAGTACAAAAAAAAAAAAAGCCACTACTTAAAACGATACTGTGAAGTCCTACTTAGCAGACGTGAACACTGCTGTCACGCTGCCCAACCCAAACCCCTGCCAGCTGCGGTTCCCTTATCTGCAGATTGACACGGGACAGGTCTATTCCAAGAAAATGAGCCACAGTTAGCGACACATGTACAGTTGAGATATGAAAGAGGCCCAAACGGCAGGATCATTTGGCCAGGAGTTTGAGATCAGGCTGGGTAACACCACAAGGTTCTGTCAGAAAATAAATGAAAATTTGAAATAAGGTAACACATAAAAGCCTTGTCTTTGTGGAAAAGGACAAATGATCACTGCAATAAATTTGGACTATCTTTAAAACGCCTTTCATACTCTAAGCATGGTAGTACATGCCTGTAATCTTGCCAGTCAGGAGTCAGAGGCAGAACAACATAAGGCCTTGTAGCAATAATGATAATAATAATAATAATATTTAATTCCTTTTACAGATTGCTAGTTAACTTTGAATAAGTTGAAATTGGCTTCCTGAAATCTGTCTTCTACTTCAAGTATAATTCATAATTCGCCTGAATTCCCTCTCAAATCTCCAAAATGCAGTAGCCCCTGTCATCCCAAGTGCTTATGTGACCGCGGTCGCATAAAGTCCCAGGGTTGTGCATAAAGAATGAAGCCTCACTAAGGAGAGGATCCGAACACATAAAGGGACAGAGACAAAGGTGATGTGCAAGACTTCCAGCCTAGCCGGAGCACAGGAAGAACGAGGGCTGAGTGAGGCCGGAACACAGGAAGAACGAGGGCTGAGTGAGGCCGGAGCACAGGAAGAACGAGGGCTGAGTGAGGCCGGAACACAGGAAGAACGAGGGCTGAGTGAGGCCGGAGCACAGGAAGAACGAGGGCTGAGTGAGGCATGGAGGCAGCGGCATGGGCCTGTGCATTTGAGACAAGCCAGCCCTACACAGTGAGCTCGTTCTAAGCCAGCCAGGGCTGCACAGGGAGACCCTGCCTCCAAATATCAACAAGGAAGAAAGGGAGGGAGGCAGGCAAGGACAGACCTCGGGAATCAGGATCGTTTCCCTAGAGTGAAGTGCACCACTAAGGATGGCATTTAAGCAGGAAGACTACACCCCATGAGGGATTCTGACAGAGGCCCAAAGACATGAAGGCATGGGGGTGGAGACAACGCGGGTAGTTTGGAAGGGAGGGGTGCCTGAAGTCTGGGTGTTCGATGTCCGTGTCGCCGTGACCTAACCCTGAGGAAAAGAACCTAAGGGAGGGTTCCGTTTGGCTTGTGGCTGCAGAGGGTCCACCCATGGTGGGAGTGTGGAGGAGCCCAGCATTCTCGGCAGAAAGCAAAGAAAGGGGTAGAGGAAGGACTGCGGGCAGGGCACACCTCAGGGATAGACCCTAGAGCCACACTCACCCCATGGCCCAGCCCCTCCTACCACCTCCCAGTCATGCCGCGGTAT
>JANBXA010000731.1:4692500-4747500 GCA_030556225.1 Cricetiscus sungorus | reverse complement strand
GGGGCAGGGGCAGGGGCAGGGGCAGGGGCAGGGGCAGGGGCGGGTCTCTGAGTTTGAGGCCAGCCTGTTCTACAGAATGAGTCCCTTTGCAGCCAGGGCTACACAGAAAAACCATGTCTCAAAGCAAAACAACAACCCTTCCCGTGTCCCCCACTCCCCACCCCCTGCAAAAAGAAGAATTAAGGTAGCCTTGAAGAGGCTGCGCATTCTGGAGGCAGAGGTAAAGACCACCCAGAGCTACACAGTGAGATCCTTCCTCAAAAAGACAAACAAAACGAGATACTTAAGGAGAGGGTCCCAAGGAATTCTCTTCTCTTCCCTGCTCAGTCTAAGCAGAATTTTGCATGAATGCCACTTAAAAAGTAGATTTTTCTGTGGAAGTGCATTTCAAAAATCATTTGACAAGACATAAACAATGGCCACTGTTTATTGGTTAAAAAGAAACAAGAATTTTTTTTTTTTTTTTTTTTTTTTTAAGACAGGGTCTCTTATAGACCATGGAGGCTTCAAACTTGCTTGGAAGCTGAAGGTCATATGGCCTTGCCCTCCTGACCCTCCTGCCGTGCTTCAGAGTGCTGGCATTACAGGCAGGTGCCACCAGGCCTGATTTTATGCCATCGGGAGTACTACTGCACCAACCCAGCTAAGTCCCTAGCCTTTCAGAAGCACTGGATGGGCAGGGAGAAGCCAAATCCGCTAAGTGTTATCTCCCTGCTGCAGTATGATGACAGATCGTCCTGAAGTCAGACAAACCTGAGGTTGAAATCTTGCTCTCAGCTGAAACCCTTGTGAGCCCAAGTCTGACAAGAAAGCCCAACTCATGGGGCTTCCAAAAGATGAAAACAAAAAAAATAGGATATATGAAGTTCTTGGACACAGACTGTGCAAAATGATTTTTGTTTGCTATTGCGTCTTCATATCTATCTTGCTGTAGTGTACAGGGGTTACCCTCTGAAATTTCAGTTAAAACTAAGAACTTTTTTTTTTTTCCTGGCTTTTGGAGACAGTGTTTCTCTGTGTAGCCATGGTTGTTCTGGAACTAACTCTTGTGGACCAGGGCAGCCTTATATACACAGAGATCCACCTGCCTCTGTCTCCCTAGTGCTGGGATTAAAGTCACCACTACCTGGCTTAAAACTAAGAAAATTTTTAACATACTGTTCCTAACTGGTTGACCTGCCTAACACAGCAACTTCAACAGCCACTAACGGAACAGAATTGCGCCATCAAATATGAAACATCATTATTCACACAGAAAGAGTGCAATAATATGCAGTGCACCAGCTTTTAAAGTATTTTTCTAAATGTGAAAAGCAATCTGAATGTCTGTTAAGGGAAGAGGCCATAAAGCACAATGTGTTCACAAATGAAAAACACCTAAACTTTAGAGGGGCGTGCCCAGAACCCTGGGTCCCACCTAGCGAAAAAGAATGAAAGAAAAAGTGATTTCAAAATCTTCCACACCACCTTTCCTTATAATTAGTAGTAATTACAATCCTGCTTATGTTCTTTGTGTGCACAATAAAATCTAAGTAAGCAATATGCACTCTAAAAGCAGAAACTAACAAAAAAAAAAAAAAAAAAAAAAACCAACTATTGTGTGCGGCAGTGGCAGAGAGCCCTGTAATCCCATCACTTGGGAGGCAGAAGCAAGTGGATCTCTGAGTTTGAGGTCCATGTATTAAGTTCTAGGCCAGCCAGGATTGCACAGTGAGACCGTGTTGTTGTTTTAAAAGACTTTTGCCCAGCATAGTACAGAATGTTCTTGTAATTCCAACTGAGGCAAGAGGGTCTTGAGTCCAAGGCCGGGCTGAGCAGAGAGAAACAGGTAAATTATCGATCTTTTGAAATTTCCCAAAAGGCCGTAGTAGTAGCCTGGTTTAGCAATGAGAATCACTCCGTCTTGAAGTGGGGTGATGAGTTCTGTAGTTATTCTGTTCCTCCAGTTTTCTCACCCAAACGGAGCGGACAGCACTCGCCTTGCAGCGTGAGATGAAAAAAATCTTAAACAGAAGACCGTAGACTTGGGTATTGCATAATCAGTCAAGAACTCGGGCAAAAGCACTTGGTGAAAGTGCGGAGTCTGCACCGTTTGCATTTTATTTCCACAAGGTAGAAAGAAAAAAAAAAGGACAACACAGAGAGCAACCCTTTATCTTCCTAATCCCACGTGGCTGCCTCCTATGCCTTCTATATTTAGAACACAGTGTAGAGACGCATCCGACTATCACTTTTGATGAGCTGCCTTTTGGGGCTTCCTGTGTGTGACCTTGGGATCCACTTTTCCATCTTGCCAATCTCCCGCGCCTGGCCGCGCCGCACCCACCCGGACACACACATCCTTCTGCAGCAGCACAGTAAGCGGCTAACCACGCCACCGTGGCGGTCACTCACGCACGCACGCACGCACAAGCAGACTGTAAAAACGACAGTGCAGTAGTGTTGTTGGAGCCGGAACGTTCCGTTTGCTTTCCAACTCTTAGAGGAAAGTACTGTGGCTTCTCGGCGCCCACTCCGCCCAAAGAAGCCTCGGGCTGGTACAAGTCTGCAACTTGCTTCCAAACGCGCGATCCTTGCACATTGCATACAAAGCCCAGCACACACGGAAGCCCCAAGCTGCAGGCTGCAAGAGCGAGGGGTCAGACGCACCGCTCGCACCCGCCCCCCCGCCCCCCGCCCCCGGCACCAGGGGACGCACCGAGCTCCCGCGGTGTGTGTTCCCGCCCCGCGTGTCCCCTCGGCCCGCCGCAACGCCCCACCTGTCTTGAAGGCCATGTTGTCACCGTCCTTGGCCCGGAAGGTGTCCTGCATGGACACGAAGAGCACCCCGTAGGCGTTCTGGATGCCGAACACCGACCCGTTGCACCACATGGCCGCCAGCATCACCAGCCAGCCCCAGCCGCCCTCGGGGGGGCACGGGGGGCTCCTCGCCCGTTGACCTCGTCAGCTCCACCTCCACCTTCTCTGCGGACACGTCGGGGCCGTCCGAGGGTCCCGGGCCGGGCAGCGGAGCGTCATCCGAGGGCGCCTGGCTCGTGCCCCGGGCGGCGGCGGCGGCCACGGGCTCCTCCTGGGACGGCACCATGGCCGCAGGCGGCCCCGTCGGGCGGGCGCCGGGAGGGCGCGCGGGCGCAAGGTCCGGGGTGGCTCGCGGAGGCTGCGAGGGCCGGCCGGGAGCGCGAGGGCGGCGGGGCGCGGCGCGGGGCGGCGGCGGGCAAGCGGCGCACACGGCGGCGGGAGGACCTGAGTCGCCGGCCCGGCCGCCCGCACACCTGACAGTGGGCCGCCCGCCGCCGCCTCTTAAAGGCGCCCCGCCCGCGCCGCGCCGGGGGGCGGGGCCAGAGGCGGCCACGCCCCCGAGCCCGCAGCCGATTGGGCCCCGGCGGGCAGAGGCTCCGCCCCGTGGCCCAGCCCGCCGAGTGCGCGCGCACGCGCGCGTTTGCGGCGCTCAGAGGAGCTACCTGGTGTGTGTGTGTCCCCTCCGGTCACCTCCTGTCCCTGAACTTGTGAGGCTCTGGGAATCGTCTCCTCCTACGTGCGGGCTGTGACGGTCGTGGGTCGCCCGCCCGGGCCTTTCGAGTCACTGGGACAGACTCACAGATGACTCTTACTAGAGTTTGTGTTTGATGTCCTTCTTGGGCTACCTATAATGTAGGACATTCCTTTCCCGCACACCTACTTAAAAAAAAAAGGCAATTGGAGAATCAGAGGACTTGTTTAGTTACTTAAGTTCCTTTCTCTTCCGTGAAAATACACTTTGTTTTGAACACTTGGCACGCCGAAGATGCTCGCTTTGGAACACAGTCTGTGATTCTAAATTTTTCAGCTAGCAAATATTTTTCACAGGCAGCTAGAAAGCAATGCTTTTCAACTATACAAGCTGTTCTCTCTGCCCCTCTCTCTCTCTCTCTCTCACACACACACACACACACACACACACACACACACACACACACACACACACTCAACCCCTGTGGCCCCCTGAAACATGGCATGCCAACGTATCTTCTTAATTCCTCTGATATTTATATTCCTCACGCCAAACAAAATCAAAATACACTAGTTACTTAGGTGCCGATCAGTGTGGTGGGATTCAGAGTCACTTCGACAACCACGTGTGCTTCTCTCAGTCCTAAACAGTAAGTAAACATGTCAGGAAATTCGAAGTGGGGTGCAGTAGTGTTAAAATGCCGGGGCCTCGCAATCCAGTCTTCAGAACACTAAAGAACGGTGTCTACAGAAAGTATGTCTGAGCTGACCTCTGTATCAGCCACATGATTTCAGTGGACAAGGACAAGCAGAGAGCACGCCAACCAGAACCGGGGAGGGGGGGTGCGAAAGACCAAGAAAAGCGGAGATTTATGAGGCGTCTGGGAATGTAGCCCTCATGCGGGTTGCTTTGGAGATTAAGTTAGAATGGTGCATCTTTGGTATACAAAACCCATCTTTGGTGTCTCAGTCACTGTCCTGTTGCTGCTGTAACGGAAGGCTGACAAAAATGGCACCCATCATCCCAGCACCTGGACGGGAAAGCAGAAAGATCAGCACTTCCGGGTACTAATTGGGAGCTTGCTGACAGTTTCAGAGGCTCAGTCCATGGTCATCATGGCGGGGAGCACAGGGACTCACATGGTGCTGGAGCAGTAGCTGATTGAGGGCCACATTCTGATCAGCTGGTCCAGGGAGACTGGGGCTGGCACTGGCACTCAAAGCCCACCCCCAGTGGCACACTTCCTCCAACAAGGCCACACCTCCTAACCTTTCTAATCATTTCAAGCCCTTTACTCCCTAGACCAAGCATAGACCAAGCCTATGGGTGCCATTCTAACCAAATCACCACATTTGGTAAGGGTTTAATACTCACTCTAAGGATTAGTGGCACTGATGGGAAGTGTGGAAATGTTAAAAGGTGGGGCCTTGTTCTGGTTATTTTGTCAACTTATCGCAAGGCAGGGTCATCTGGGAAAGGAAATTTCAGTAGAGAAAAGGCTCCCACCACATTAGCCAGTCTGTGAGCATTGTCTTTACTGATAACTGATGTTGGAGGGCCCAGGTCTCTGCGGTTGGGGGGTACCCTGGGCAGGTGCTCCTGGATGATATAAGAAAGCAGGTTGAAAGCTGGGTGTTGGTAGTACATGCCTTTAGTCCCAGCACTCGGGAGGCAGAGGCAGGTGAATCTCTGTGAGTTCAAGACCAGCCTGATCTACAGAGAGAGTTCCAGGACAGCCTCCAAAGCAATACAGAGGAACCCTGTCTTGGGGGGGGGAGAGAGAGAGAGAGAGAGAGAGAAAGGAGGAGGAGGAGGAAAAGAAGAAGAAAAAGAAGAAGAAAGGAAGGAGGAAAGAAGGAAGGAAGGAGAAAGGAAGGAAGGAAGGAAGGAAGGAAGGAGAAAGGAAGGAAGGAAGGAGGGAGGGAGGGAAGGAAGGAAGGAAGGAAGGAAGGAGGAAGGAAGGAAGGAAGGAAGGAGGGAGGGAGGGAAGGAAGGAAGGAAGGAGGGAAGGAAGGAAGGAGGGAGGGAAGGAAGGAAGGAAGGAGGAAGGAGGGAAGGAAGGAAGGAAGGAGGGAAGGAAGGAAGGAGGGAGGGAAGGAAGGAAGGAAGGAGGAAGGAGGGAAGGAAGGAAGGAAGGAAGGAGGGAGGGAGGGAAGGAAGGAGGAAGGAAGGAAGGAAGGAAGGAAGGAAGGAAGGAAGGAAGGAAGGAGGGAGGGAAGGAAGGAAGGAAGGAGGAAGGAGGGAAGGAAGGAAGGAAGGAGGGAGGGAGGGAAGGAAGGAAGGAAGGAGGAAGGAGGGAAGGAAGGAAGGAAGGAGGAAGGGAGGAAGGAGGAAGGAAGGAGGGAAGGAAGGAAGGAAGGAGGGAGGGAGGGAAGGAAGGAGGAAGGAAGGAAGGAAGGAAGGAAGGAAGGAAGGAAGGAAGGAGGGAAGGGAGGGAGGAAGGAAGGAAGGAAGGAAGGAAGGAAGGAGGGAAGGAAGGAAGGAAGGAAGGAAGGAAGGAAGGAAGGAAGGAAGGAAGGAAGGAAGGAGGGAAGGGAGGAAGGAGGAAGGAAGGAGGGAAGGAAGGAAGGAAGGAAGGAAGGAAGGAAGGAGGGAAGGGAGGAAGGAGGAAGGAAGGAGGGAAGGAAGGAAGGAAGGAAGGAAGGAAGGAGGGAAGGGAGGAAGGAAGGAAGGAAGGAAGGAAGGAGGGAAGGGAGGAAGGAAGGAAGGAAGGAAGGAAGGAAGGAAAGCAGGCTGAGCCAGCCATCAGGAGCCAGCGAGCAGCATCCTCCATGGCTTCTGCTTCAGTTCCTGCCTCCAGATTCCTGCCTTGCGTTCCTGCACTTGACTCCCCTTCATGATGAAACTAAGCTGTAAAACAAAATAAAATGTTTCCTCTGCAAATTGCTTTTGATCACAGTGTTTATTGCATAATAGAAAAGAAACTAGAACAGGACTGGCGGGGTCTTAGGTGATTGGAGACGCTCTCTGAGAAGACTGAGGGCCTGGTCTCTTCCTTCTCGAGTTCACTCGGGGCCACAGGCAGATGGAGTTCCTCTGCCACACCTTCCCGTCATAACGCACTGCCTTGCCAAAGACACAGAAGCACTGTGACCGCCCAACCATGGACTGAGGGTTATAGACCTGTGAGCCAAATAATCCTTCTCCTTTTAAACTTGATCCTCTTTGATATTTGCTGCTATAACAGAAAGCTAACTAACAAATAGTAAAGGAGAGCCAGGTATGGCATTGCACATTCATCATCCCAGCGCCTGGAGGTAGAAGCAGAAAGGTCAGTACTTCAAGGCCTTCCATAACTGCTTTGCAAGTTTGAGACTACCCTGGGCTACATGACACCCTGTTTCAAAGAGAAAGTAAACTAAGGAATATTCACACAAGCTCACAAAAAGCGTGTGCAGGTTGTTATAGCAGGATTGCCGAAAATAAGGAGGCAAAATGAACCTCCTTTTAGGTATAGTGGCACACACCTATAATTCCAGCACTTGAGAAACTGAGACAGGACGATCACAAGTTCAAGACCAACCTACATTAACAGCCAGGACTTATCTCAAAATAAGACACACACACACACACACACACACACACACACACACACACACACAGATTAAGCAGTCTACCAAACCTAAAAGTTTCCAGTCATGTTACACAATACAGGCTGCTTTGATGCCGTTTTAATGACTATTTTAAATCAAAAGGCCCAATGTGGCCTTGAGCTTCTTCAATGTCTATGGAGAAGTTTCTAAATCAGTCTTTCCATGATGCACTCTACAAATCATAACATCAGATAGCACTGCAATGGTGATTCTTTGGCAGGAGTGAGTGCTCCTGAACATGTGTGAAGTAATATAATTCACACAGACAGACACACACAAACACACTACCCAGAAGCCTTACAGTGAACAACTTGGTTAAAAACAGGTGCATGGAGTCCATGGGTGGTGGCTCACACCTTTGATCCCAGTACTTCAGGAACAGGGGCAGACATATGTGTACAAGTTCAAAGCCAGCCTGGTCTACATAATGAGCTCCCGGACAGACAGCCAGAGCTATGCAGAGAAACCCTGTCTTAAAATGAACTGGTTGATTAATTAACTAGTTCAAACGTGCATGGGGCTGAGGCTAGGGCTACAGCTTAGTTGGAGAGCAGCTGCCTAGTATATGTGAGGCCCTGTGTTCAGTCTGAAGAAACACAAAGACAAAAAGATCTTGAAAAATAAACAAGTACAAAACAAAACACGTCCACGGAAGGGACCGGGTATGTGGAGTATTTGCTTTGCTTGTGTAAAGCCCTGGGTTCAAGCAAATCAAAACAAAATGCACAGAGTTCTTGAACATTGGTATTGCACAAAGGATAAATGTGGTATTTGTACAAAAAAAAAAATTCCTTGTTTCAGAAGCAAGATTGAATTAACTCTGGTTTCTATTTCCTTGGTCTTATCCCAAAGTTCCCTCAACCCTCCGCTTCCCAAAGTTCCAACTAATCCACTGAGGCCCGTCTTTCATATGCCTCTTTGCTGCCTCTCCCAAATACATCCCCGGGGATGCTAGCTCTAGATCATTTAACTAACCCCTTGTTCTCCGTTCTAGAAGCTGGCTCCTGATGAGTCCCCTTCTCATGGACCATCATGCTCTCCTAACTAGCCAAGCTGCCAGCAAACGGTGACTCCACCAACCCATCCTCCATCCTGTACCTCCTCCAACCCTCTTCTCCAGCTCCTCACTTCCAGCCCTGTGACCCTGAAGCCTTCCTGAAGACCCTGTCTCTAAAGTGGCCTCATGCTATGGTATCGGGGTGTCTCCTAAAGTGTATTTGTTATAAATAAACATCATCCTCAGTTCAAGAATGCAGAGAAGTGGGACCTTCGAGAAGTAATTAGATCGTGACAGTTGGGCCTTAACCAGAGGGTTCCTGCCTATTGGGAAGGATCCTGATAGCAGGCTGACTCATGCCCCTCCCCTCCCCATCTCTCAGATGATGCGAGGATAAGCAAGCCCTATCTTGCCCTTTTGTCCTCTGCCATGGGATGAAAGTGCAAGAAGATTCACGCTAGATGCTGGCTCCTCAGTCTAGGCCTTCCCAACGTATAGCTCTATAAATACAATTCTGTTCTTCACAACTGATTATGCTTTTATAGAAGTACAAAATAATTAAGTTACTTCCTTTCCTCTTTTTCTGAATGATGAATGTTTTTTCCCAGCGTGAGGGTTGAACCTGGGGCCTGGCGTTTTCTAGGCAAGTGCTAAGCCGTGTGGCCAGTCTTTTAAAAGACTCCTGTCCTGTTCTGAAGCAGGGTCGTGGTAAGTGTCTTAGTAAGTGTTCTGATGCTGCGAAGAGACACCGGTGTCATCATGGCTGGGAGCACACAGGCACGCAGGCAGACGTGACGCCAGGGAAGTAGCTGAGCAGTCTACACCTAGATCTGCAGACACCGCCACCTCCCATGGCACACTTCCTTCCACCTACTCTAACTAGGCCACTCCTCCTAATTCCTCCCAAGCAATGCCACTCCCTGGTGACGTTTTCAAATCTGTGAGGCTATAGGGCCATTCTTGCTCCAAACCATAGTAAGTTTCCCAAGGTGACTTTGGATTTTCAATTCTTTTGACCTGCACTCTCAAGCAGTTGAGATTACAGGCCTGTGGCATCACACATGGCTTAAATAACGAAGTCCTCAGCTTGGAAGTTCAATTTTAAAATAGAATCCACCACTCTGCAGACGTCATGAACCCTTTCTTCTAGGCTTCCATACTTTGTTTATAAAAATCTTCTGTTAGTAGAGTGGTATTCAGCCCCCTTAACAAGAACAGGAATGTTCAGATAGGGCAGATCATATCCTGGAAACCTTAAAAAGCATAAATTCTCACCTGCTCAAACAAACTGGATGGAATTCAAGAATAACGTGAAGAACTTCACAAGTCATCTGGAATCGTAGATCAATGGTGACGTATTTGTCTAGCATTGCCAGGCTCTGGATACCTCCCCTATTGTTAAAATAGAAATGAATGCCAAACATGGTAACACAGTCTTTAAGCCCAGCACTTGGGCGGCAAAGGCAGATGAGTCTAAGGCCAGCTTGATCTACTTAGCAAGTTCCAGGACAGCCAGGGCTACATAGAAAGACCTGTCTCAAACAAAAAGAGAGAGAAATGTATATATAATATATATATTTGTATATATATAAATATATACAAATTTATATGAAACTGAAGGCAATCCACATTTTCAGATGGAATACTCTCAATAGTTTTCAACAACATAAGTTTTTTGTTTTGTTTTTGTTTTTGTTTTGAGACAGGGTCATGCTATATATAGTCCTAGAACTCATTATGTGGAGCAGGGTGGTCAAACTCACAGAGATCTGCTTGCCTCTGCCTTCCAAGTACTGTCATTAGCGGTGTTTACTACATGGATTGGATATGTTTGTTTTACAGTTACAAAGTGACCCGGTTTATTGTAGCAGATAACATGTTTATTACAAAGCTACTCAAGCACCCTCATTTCACCTTCTGTGTTGTTGTTGTTGTTGTTTTAAAACAGGGTTTCTCTGTGTAACAGCCCTAGATGTAGACAAAAGTTTCTGTCCCGCCAGGTCCTGCTGCCCTTTAGCCCCAAATAAGCACCCAGAGACATATTAATTATTAAACTGTTGGCTGATAGCTTAGGCTTCTTATTGGCTAGCTCTGTCTTAATTATTGACCCATTTTTATTAATCTATGTATTGTCAGGGAGGCTGTGGCTTACCCATAATCCAGCATGTTACTCCTTCAGCAGCATGGCGTCTCTCTCCTGTCTCTCTCTCTCTCTCTCTCTCTCTCTCTCTCTCTCTCTCTCTCTCTCTCTCTCTCTCTCTCTCTCTCGCATTCTCTTCACCTTGTAGCCCCACCTATATTTTCTGCCTCACTACTGATAATCAGTGTTTTATTCATCAACCAATAAGAGAAACATATACACAGAAGGACATTTCCCCATCACCTAGATATCCTGGAACTCACTTTGTAGAGCAGCCTGGCCTCAAACTCACAGAGATCCACCTGCCTCTGCCTCCTGAGTGCTGACATTAAAGATTTGTGCCACTTACTTCTGCCCAGCCATCTTGTGAGTATTATTTAACCTTTTAAAAAATTAGTGTGTATTCATAAGAGATGCAGCCATTTTATAAGTAGCTAGTAATGTGCATTCCCTATAACACAGTATAGTATTGGTACAAAAATTGACTCTTAATTCCAAATTACAACTGCTGTATTCAAGTGGGCAGTGGTGGCACACACATTTAATCCCAGCACTCAAGAGGCAGAGGCAGGTGGATCTCTGAGTTTGAGGCCAGCCTGCTCTACAGAGCTAGTTCCAGGACAGCCAATGCTATACAGAGAAACCCTTTCTAGGAAAAAAAAAAAAAAAAAACTGTATTCAAATTAAAGAAAGAAACATAAAGAAGCCTGATGTTGAGATTGTAGCTCGGTTGGTAAATAGCTTTCATATCAAGCATGAAGCCAGTCCCCAGCACACTACACAAAGCGGCTGTAATGATGGGTGCCCATCATCCCAGCACGTGGAAAGCAAAGTCTGAGCTCATCCTCGGGTACACTAGAAGTTCAAAGTGCAAGGCCAGCCTGGGATGCAGGAGCTCCCGTTGGGGGTGGGACCTGCAGAGATGAAGGCGCCGTAACTGAATATAGTGGTGGACGCCTGCACCGTCAGCAGGTGAAGGCAGCGGTAGGGGGGCGGGACGCCTGCACCCTCACACCCTCAGCAGTGGAAGGCAGCGGTAGGGGGGCAGGGACGCCTGCACCCTCAGCAGTGGAAGGCAGCGGTAGGGGGGCGGGACGCCTGCACCCTCACACCCTCAGCAGGTGAAGGCAGCGGTAGGGGGGCGGGACGCCTGCACCCTCACACCCTCAGCAGGTGAAGGCAGCGGTAGGGGGGCAGGGACGCCTGCACCCTCACACCCTCAGCAGTGGAAGGCAGCGGTAGGGGGGCGGGACGCCTGCACCCTCACACCCTCAGCAGGTGAAGGCAGCGGTAGGGGGGCAGGGTGGGCGACCAGCCTGGGCTGTATCATCTCCAAATACAAAAGATGAGGGTGGAGAGGGCAGCTGGGGCCAGTTATTAAATAGGAGCTCTGCTGCAGGGCCCCCTTCAAAGTCCTGCTCTCAAATCCGTAATCAGTAAGCACACCTATCTACCAATTGCCACGTAATAGGACACCCGGGTACTATAAACCCACAAGACGACTGTGTTTCCCTAGGACTTTAGACTGTGAAAGCATTTGGAGGGAAGGCCTTGGAAGGGGTGGGTTGAAATGAGATGCTGGAGGTAGACCACAGCACAGTAAGATTGATATCAGTATAAACGAAAGCAATTAGGGCATCGAGACGAAGAAGCACCACGGGACAGCAAGCCAAAGACAGACGCCTTAGGAGAAACCACTCTGCCAACGCCTCATTTTGACCTCTGAACCTCCAGAACCGTGAGAAAATACATTACTACTATTTGAGCCACTCAATCTGTGGTATTTCGTTACAACAGATGACTACTTTTCATGGTCAGCTCGAGTAAGTTTAGGACCAATCAGGAGACACGAGTGGGAGAGGCTGTGAGGGTGTCCCCAGAGTGGTTTCCCTGAGGAGGGAGGATGGTCCCTGGCTGTGGGCAGTGCCATCTCATGGGCTGGTACCCTTAAAGGAGAGAGCATCCTGAGCGCACTTTCTTCCTGGCCACACTCCCGCCAGGTGAACTCTGCCCAGCCTTCCACACCGTGACGATTCGCACACACACAAATTGTGAGCTGAAAGGACCCTCTGCTGCCCTTATCACTCTTCTTGTAAGTTAGACACCACTATTACAAAGTAACTGATGGGCTGGAGAGATGGCTCAGAGGTTAAGAGCACTGGCTGCTCTCCCAGAGGTCCTGAGTTCAATTCCCAGCAACCACATGGTGGCTCACAACCATCTATAATGAGATCTGGTGCCCTCTTCTGGCCTGCAGGCAATGCAGGTAGAACACTGTACAAATAATAAATAAATAAATAAAATCTTTATAGGGGGAAAAAAAAAGTAACTCAGCCAGGCTCATGCCTTAAACCCCAGCACTGGTGTGTTCAAGGCCAGCCTGGTCTACAAAATGAGTTCCAGGACAGGTGGCAAAGCCACAGAGAGATTCTGTCTCAAAAAAACAAAAAATCTGTCTCTACAGGCACATGGGAGGCAGGGGCATGTGATGTTTCTGGGAGTGCGGGTGTCCACGTGCCATGGCACCTGTGTGGAGGTAAGGGGACACGTCACGGCACCCGTGTGGAGGTAAGGGGACACGCCACGGCACCCGTGTGGAGGTAAGGGGACAACCTTTGAAATCAGTTCTCACTGGCCGTCTTCTCTCTTCTACCACTTTGCTCTGTATTCCAAGCTGTCAGGTAATTCTGAGCACTGGGGTCACAGACCTGAGCAACAGGGATCCGAACTCAGGTCATCAGGCTTGGCAGCAAGTGCCTTTAAGTCACCCCACTCCCCAGTTATCATCTTGATGGCCATTCTCTACATTCTGCAACAGAAAAAGCATTTGTTTTGACTTTTTGATACAGTATCTTGCTAAGTTCTCCAGGCTATGGGGTTTTCTTGTTTCTGCCTTCTGAATGCTAAGGTTACAGGCATGTACCAACTCAATTGGACTTGAGAAAAAATTTTTTGCTTGCTTGTTTGTTTGGTTGTTTGTTTGTTTGTTTGCAACAGGCTTTCAGTAGCCAGGCTGGCCTTGAACTCTCCACATAATACCAAAAATTAACTTGAACTTCCGATCCTCCTGTCTCTGCCTCTGGAGTGCTGGTATTACAGATGTGAGACATTGTACCCAGTTTGTTTGGTGTTGAGGACCGACCAAACCCGGAGTGTGCTCACGCCAGGCACGCCCTCTGTCAAGCAAACTACAGTACCCTCCGGAGTGTTTTCACGGATAGCTAAATGGACCAGACCTGATGCTTCAGCTGGCAATCTTCTCCAGGAGTAACAGAAGAGTTCTGGAGATCCAGGAGGCCGTCCCAGGCCCTGCTCAGGCCACACAAACACACAGGGGACCTTCTGGTCCTTACACAGCAGTGGGAAGTACAAGATGCTCTCCGGTTCAGCCTCTGCACCGTCTCAGTGAACTCGGGGATGCCCTGGGTGAGGGTTTGGAGACCTTGCTGGCTGCCCTCTGAGGCTCTGTGACTGAACAGGACCCAACAGTTTCTTGCTGAGCTGGGCTTGGTAAGGGGTTGGGCCTTTGGCTTTTACCTTAGCGCTGGTCATGGCTGCGGTCGCGGCTTGGCACTCCGTGAGAGTGGCTGATGTCAGAAAGGAAGCGGGAAGTTCTTCCCAGAAATAGGAGCGACAGGGGCAAAACTCCTGCAGAGATTAAAGTTTTCGGTTAGTCTAAGGCCGCTCATTCACAAGGCCCCACCTTACCGAGAGGATTATCGTCGGTGTTTGGGGCTCGTGCTGTCTTCCATCCTCTGTGCTGGTCTCCGCTGGGAGGAATGAGATTCTTCTTTCCTATGTGAATTTCTAATTGGTTATTGCTACTAAGCAGCAAAACACTGATGTTTCATGTGTTCATATGGTTCCATCAGGATACCATATTATGTTTTCCATACAATCTGAACAAACGAATTAAAACACAGTGATTTGATTATAATTAAGTGATTTTTAAAAACTAGTCTGGTGTTGCCAGTAAAGTCTGTTTTACAAAATTAAGATAATTAACAAAAGCCTTTAAAGGCTTTTTTTTTTTTTACATACCAATCCCAGTTCCCCCTCCCTCTCCTCCTCCGGTCCCCCACCTTCCCTCACCCCGCCCCCATCTGCTCCTCAGAGAGAGTAAGGGAGTAAATGAATTCTGTTCCTTCACCACCACATTGAGGCAGGACCGAGACCCTCCCCTCTGTGTCTAGGATGAGCAAGGTGTCCCTCCATAGGAAATGGACTCCAAAAAGCCAGTTTGAACACTGGAGATAGACCCCGGTCCCACTGCCGGTGGCTCCATAAACTGCCCACGCCACGCAAGTGTCACCCGCATCCGGGGGGTCTGGTTCAGTCTTATGCAGGCTCCCCAGCTGCCAGCTCAGTCAGTTATTGCTCCTCCCCCTCTTCTAGAGTCCAGGTGGGTTGCCCAGTGGTTAACTGTGGATCTCTGCATCTGTTTCCATCCCGATGAAGGTTCTACGCTGACAGTTCGGGCGCCCTCTCCACTCTTGCTTAGAGCTTTATCTGGGGTCATCCTCGTGGATTCCTGGGAATTACCTGGTGCCAGGTTTCTTACCAATGCCGTAATGGCTCCATCTATTAAGATATCTCTTTCCTTGCTCTCCTCTCTCTGTTCTTCTCCCAACCCAACCATCCTGTCCCCTAATGTTCTCCTCCCCCACTGCCCTTCATTCCTCTCCTCTCCCCTTCTACCCCCACCCCCCACCTCCCCACCCTGCTCCCATGCTCCCAGTTTCCTCAAGAGGTCTTGCCTATTTCCCCTTCTTAGGCAGAATCATGTTAAGTCTCTCTTGGGCCTCTTTTTTTTTCCTCGCTTCTCTGGGGTTATGGATTGGTCGGATACCCACTTGTGAGTGAGAACATACCATGTGTTTCTTTCCGTGTCTGGGTTACCTCACTCAGATGGTTTTTTCTGGTTCTACCCTTTTGCCTGCAAATGTCAGGGTGCCTTTGTTTTTACCACTAGGTATGTTCCATTACGTAAATGCACCACATTTTCTTTATCCATTCTTTGGTTAAGGGGCGTCCAATTCTTTGGTCGTTTCTAGGTTCTGACTATTATGAACAATGCTGCTATGTACATAGTTAAGCAAATATCCTTGTGGTATGAGTGTGTCTCCTTTGGGTATATGCCCAAAAGTGGAATTGCTGGGTCTTGAGGTAGACTGATTCCCAATTTTCTGAGAAACCGCCATACTGATTTCCAAAACTGCTGTACAAGTTTGCAGTCCCGCCAGCAGTGGAGGAGTGCTCCCCTTGCTCCTCATCCTCTCCAGCATACGCTGTCCGCGGTATTTTTTTTTTTTTTTTTTTTTTTTTTTTTTGCCATTCTGACACGTGTAAGATGGAAGTTCAGAGTGGCTTTGATCTGCATTTCCCTAACATTAAGGATGTTGAGCAAATCCTTAAATGTCTTTCTACCATTTGAGATTGTTCTATTGAGAATTCTATTTAGATCTGAGTGCCATTTTTTAATTGGATTATTTGGCAGTTTGATGTCTAGTTTATTCAGTTCTTTGTATAGTCATGTGTGGAGTTGGTGAAGATCTTGTCCCACTCTGTAGGCTGCCATTTTGTCTTGTCGACTGTGTTTTTGCCTCACAGGAGCTTCTGTTTCAGGAGGTTCCATTTATTGGTTGCTGTTCTCAGAGTCTATGTTACTGGTGTTCTGTTTAGGAAGTGGTCTCCTGTGCCAAAGCATTCCAGGCTACCTCCCACTTCCTCTTCTGTGAGGTTCAGTGTGGTTGGATTTACATTGAGGTCTTTGATCCATTTGGACTTGAGTTTTGTGCATGGCGGTAGACAAGGATCTATCTGCAGTCTTTTACAAGTCAGCACCCAGTTATGCCAGCACCATTTGTTGGAGATGCTTTCTTTTTTTTTTTTTCATTGTATAATTTTAGCTTCTTTGTCAAAAACCAGGTGTCCATAGGAGTGTGGACTAACAGCACGGTCTTCAGTTCAATTCCATTGGTCCACCTGTCTGTTTTTATGCAAATACCAAGCTGTTTTCATTACTGTAGCTTTATAACAGAGCTTGATGTCAGGGATGTTGATGCCTCCCAAAATTCCTTTATTTTACAGGATTGTTTTGGATATCCTGGGTTTTTTGTTTTTCCATATAAAGTTGAGTATTGTTCTTTTGAGGTCTGTGGAGAACTGTGTTGGAATTTTGATGGGGATTGCATTGAATCTGTGGATTGCTTTTGGCAAGATTGCCATTTTTACTATGTTGACAGTACCTATCCAAGACCTTAGGAGAGCTTTCCATTCTCTGATGTCTTCTTCATTTTCGCTGTTCAGGGACTCAAAGTTCTCGTCATACAGGTCTTTCACTCATTCAGTTAGAGTTACCCCCAAGATATTTTATGTTGTTTATGGCTATGGTAAAGGGTGATGTTTCTCTGATTTCTTTCTCAGCCAATTTATCATCTATATATAGGAGGGCTAGTTTTTTGTTTTGTTTTAGTTAATCTTGTATCCTGCTAAAGGCTCTTTTTAAAAATCAATTTTAAAGTTTAGATTAGACCCAAAATATCCTATAACTTATTTGATTCTATTGTTTAAATAGATAAATTTTTAACTGTGAACACACATTTTTCTATTTTATGTTACTTTTTGTATGGTTGGGGGCGTTGACATCGTGTGTGTGTGTGTGTGTGTGTGTGTGTGTGTGTGTGTGCTGCGCCCGAAGTTGATATCAGATGTCTTCTTTAGTTACTCTTCCAGAGAATCTTCCTAAGCAGCTTGCCCTGGGGACCTCTGTCTCTTCCTGAGGTTCCATGTGAGCCTCCAGCCGAGCCTCCAGCTTTCCTCAGGATCCAAATGCCAGCACTCATACCTGCCCTGAAGATGTAACACCTGCCCTGAAGATGCTCTTTCCACTGAAACATCCCCAGCTTTACATTTCTAGTGGAAATAACGCCAACGTTTCCTTTGTTCTAATGCAACAACTCCCAACAGTGACTTGTGTCTGCAAACACTTTGATTCTTATCTAAAATGTGTGCAAGAATAAAATGCTGTAAGTCAGGTCTTCTGCAATTGACCATTCCACCACCACCCCACCCCACCCCCCACCCCCTACCCCACCCCCCACCCCACCCTACCCCCACCCCCCACCCCCCACCCCACCCCCGGCTTCCAGAGCCTTGTGCTGTGGCCTGCTAATGGACAGAGACCGCCCCAGGCTCCCTGAACACAGCACAGGCTGCGCTCTGACCACCTGCACTCTAGGAAGCGTGACGTGGGCCAGGAGTCTGGTCTCCAGCTCTTTGTGTCCCAGAGTCTAATGATTTCCCCGAATCAGGGTCATTTGGCCTCAGGGGGATAATTCAGTTGAAGCAAATTCACATGAAGCTAATTGAAAATTTGCATTACGGTCTGTGAGCATAATTTCATGTCCTGCCAAGCCAACTTGAATATTCTGTGTCTTATGCAGAGCCTTCCTTTCCCAGAGGGAAAAAGTCTGTGCGTCTATTACTGTCAAAAGGCTTGTGGGGGACTTTAGACCACGTTAAGAAAACTGGAAAACTCAGAAAATGTCCCTACCCTATGCTACCATGATGCTCTCCACCCCACACCTGTTCCGTCTATAGAAGACACAAGCTCTGGAGACAAAAGTGTCAGGACATGCGCTCTGAGGCAAGCTCAGTCAAATGCAGGTCTGTAAACGCAGTGCATGAGGCTGCAAGGGAGGAAGTGGGGCTGGGACAGTCACTTTCTGCCGGTTCCCGTTGTCACTTTTGTGTGACCGTGACCAGGTCACTTTCTTCCAAGCGCTGAGTGCTGACGGCCATTACAGTTCTTCAGTGTCTGTTTTTCTCTGCTTGCTTTTAGAGTCTGAGTGTGCCAAGTCACACATGCTCTCTTCCACTGAGCCTTGCCCACAGCCACCCTCCTTTTTTAAAGCTGTTTTACTATAAGAAGGGGTCTCATTACATTATCCAGGTTGACCTTGACCTCACTCTGTAGTCTGGGCAAACTCTGAAATTGACATCCTCCTGTGCCTCCCAAGTAGTTGGGATGGCAGGCATGTACCACGAGGTCCAGCCAACGCCATATCTTTAATCCTCCTTGGCCTGGATAAGAGTTAAGCATGTGTTTTTCAAATGTCAGCGTTCCAGTAATAAAGGCACTATCTTATACACAGAATGATGTACAAGCCAGCATTAGCTGGCCCCTGCCTTTTAAAGGAACCAGCAAAACAGATATGGAAACAACACTGAGTTTTCTCTTTCCTAAACACGAGGTAGAGACAAGATTGAGGACAGGATTTAGGAGCCAGAGGGGATTACTTTCTCTGAATAGAAAAAGAATGTGCCATTGCTCTAAAGAGCTATGATTTGTTTTCAATTCCACACTATTCCCCTCGCCCTCAAAGCACTGAACCTGAGCTATAGAGCTGAGGATGCAAAGCAAAACCCCACAGCTTGCACACAGGAGCACCGTGCAGTCGGTACCCGAGCGCACAACATGTCTTGTTCATCTGTCTCTTCAGAGCCTAGCACGCTCCTCACTGACACTTGGTGGGTGTTCTGTGCATGCTTGGGATTGCAGCTACAGAAATCAACTCCAGACTTCACGGTCAGCAGAGAGGCCCGGGCGAGGTGAAGAGCACCCATGTGCCCCACGGCAGATTTAAGGACAACAGAAAAACCACAAGACTCTAAACTTGTTTTCTGAGGGGTTGTGGGGAGGAGGAGGGAGGAGGAGGAGAAGCTGTCCCTGCCAAGAGTAGTGGTGTCTGTAAACCCAGCCCAGGCTACTCAATTAGATGTTATCTTGAGAAGATCTTACACCACCCACAAAGGAAGGAAAGGAGAGAGAGGGGAGGGAATGGGGAAAGAAGGAAGGAAGAAGCAGAAAACATCTTCCCTTACGTGCCAAGCATCCTTGGATGACAAATGATGGTGGATTGGAGAGTAAGGAAGCTGGAGAGATGGCGCAGCAGTTAAGAGCACTGGCTGCTCATCTACAACACCAACATTTGTTCCCAGTACCCACACAGGGGCTCACAACTCCAGATCCAGGAATCCAGCATCCTCTCACAGAGCTCACAGGGAATCCACCAGGCACACTCACAGAGCACACAGGGAATCCGGCATCCTCTCCGGCTCCAGGCACACTCACAGAACACACACATATAGAAGAAATACTCACATTCATAAAATAAAAATTACTCTTTTTTTCGACAGGGTGGGAGGTACAGGGGTCCTTGTGCTCGCAGATAAGCACTCGGGGGACCAAGAATGGGAGCACACAGAGCTATTCCTCCGAAGGACGGAATGTGTAACCTGTTGTCTGCCTAGAAGGCTGGGAGCTGATGTGGTTAACACATCGGCGAATTTTTGCACTCTCTGTGTGGCTGGAGACCACGCTGGACCTCTGCCCATAAGCTTCTCATCTATAGGACCCATCTTTATGGAAGACGTCACATGTGCTTTACAAAGACGTAGCCACATCTTAAGCTTTATGTGCCAATGGGATTGAGTTAATTGTCACCAGGAATGTTTCCACCAAATTGTGCTGCGCATAAATGCCTAAAATAATCTACCGGGGTCAGACTCCCAGAAGTCATATTAAACCAAACTACCTCCTTGCTTTCTGCTAATTGTTACACTGCTAGGCAAGGCAGTTGCAGAGACCCCCACAAGACAGGGTCTCACTTTGTATCTCTGGCTGGCCCGGAACTCCTTCTGCAGACCAGGCTAGCCTTGAACTCACAGTATCTACCTGCCTGTGGTCCTAAGTGATGGGATCAAAGGTGTTCACCACTGTGCCCAGCAAGGTGGATAAAATTTTAGAATATTAAATAATATTCTTAAAGATATAATATCTAGAACTGTGTTCCTGGTGTAATAGCCATTAACCACGAGCAGCTATTTAAGAATGAAATAATTGAAGGTAAATAAGTTTAAAGTTCAGTTGTTCATTCTCATTAGCCTGATAACCACATGTGGCCAACAGCTGCATCCTGGACAGTTAGGGTGTAGATACTGGCACCACCACAGACGTTCTACCGGACAGCACTGGCCTCAGGAGCAAGGCCATAGTACCTTTCTGCCCTCGGCTAATCAGTGAATCCTGCACGCCACTTTTTAGATGAAGCACAGACAAGCAAAATAACTCCGAGAGGGTAATCACACGGCTAAAAGATGCAGTTCATGCAGAGGTAGAGGGCTGGGACTAGTTAGCCCCCAAAGAGGAAAACTCAGTCTGTGATGAAGACTGTGATTTCAAATGCCAAAGGGCTGTCATAGGCACAAGGAATAAGTATTGCCTCGTGTAACTTAAAGTCCCAAGGAAGCACCAGTCTCCACCCCAATGCTAGGATTCTGAGCATGTGCCACTGAGCTGGCTTAGGAAGAACTTCCTCATCAAAACTGTCGGAGGGAATAATCTCCACGCCGGGAAAGCAAGATCTGCGGACCTACTGTGTGCGAGGCACTGGGCTGAGCTCTTTTGCACCACACATGGTTCCTGGAGTGTAAATATACAGTAAGAGATGCTAAGGGAGCTGAGGGGGCAGTCATAAAATAAAAAGATGCCATTCAGGCAGGACTTCGATCTCAGACACAGGCAGGATGTACTCCTGAAGTGACCTAAGGCCTGTTCCACTATTGGGCTGACAGCTGGCTTGCAAATGTTTCCCCGTGTTGACATTCTTAGGCATCATGCTTTGCAATGATTAGCAATAATTCTACTAAATGCATGTGCAGAACCTACCTAACTGAGCCAGTGTTAGGCAGACACACGTTATTTCCATGTGAACTTGTACGTTACACTCCGTGCCACCTGGACCCAGACCCTCACATTTGTCATCTTAGGCCCCGAAGGTTATTCCGTTGGAACAAATGTCACAATGAACTGGGGGGGAGGGCGGGTCGTTTGTTTGTTTGTTTTTGTTTTTACAGATTTTACAGAACAGAAACTGTTACAGAAGATCCCTAGTGGCTTCCCCTCTGAAGGCGCCTCACACGAAGCACAGCGGCGTAGGTTTGGGGGCCCCTACAGGTGACCAGCACAAAGGAAGTGACGCTCTCTTATCACAGGATGTGGTTCCATCCCCATCTAAGCCACAACCACAGGCGAGGGCCGTGAGGGAGTCCAGCAGAAAAACCAATCAGCGCCTGAATTCATTTCCGGCTCGTGCCAAGGCCAAAGTTACACCTGTTTAGTCCTGGCTTTACAAAGACTAAAAATTCATGCAACTCCAAATTACAGCCCTGAAATTTTCCTTGCATCCACCTTGGCCCGCGGTGGTGGAGAAGGAATTATCCCCACCACCACCAAGTATTCATTTTCCGTTGTTGCTCATTTCTTTGTTTACGTGGGGGAGGAACACTCGCGCCACTGTACACGACAAACAATGCACAGCAGTTGCTTCTGTCCTAGTACTGTGTGGCTGTTGCAGAGGGAACCCAGGTTGGCAGGCTTCGGGGTGCCTCAATGCTCGGACTCACCTCTTGCTTTTCTTTTCTCTTTCTTTTTATTCTTTATTTCTTAGACAGAGCTCTCCCTGTTCAGCACTGTCTGGCCTGGAACTCACTATGTAGACCAGGCCAGCCTGAAGCTCTTAGACGCTCCTGCCTCTGCCTCCTGAGTGCGGGAATTAAAAGCCTCCCTCTCTGCACGGCTTCTGAATCCGTGTCAGCCCCAACTTCACTTCCCTGAGAACGGAAAACTTGATCCCAAGTTCTACTCTTCCTGTATAAATGGTGTTATCGCTCCTTCCTCCTTCCGTGTGTGCGTGCGTGCGTGTGTGCGTGCGTGCGTGTGTGCGTGCGTGCGTGCGTGCGTGCGTGCGTGCGTGCGTGCGTGCGTGCGTGCGTGCGTGCGTGTGTGCGTGCGTGCGTGCGTGCGTGCGTGCTAGAAATTGAATCTAGGGTCTTACACATGCTAAGCAAGCGTTCTATCACTTAGCTGTGTCCCCAGTTTTTTATCTCTCACTTTTGTAAGAATGTGCATGTGGTTGGGATGATACATTGAGTGTTATCTCACCACTTTGTTTATTATACTTTCCAATTTTCCCAGAAGAAACTTTCATTTATTAATATCATATGATAATCTGCATAGAAATACTCCATTGCAAAACAGACCTTTAACTCACATATGATAATTTTATCCTCAAAGGAATCTCTCTGTGGGAAAACTGCTATTAATTTCTACATATCTTACCACCTGACAGTTTTGACTAATAACTACAGTCATAAAACAGTGCTGGTATTTCATGGAGCCTAAACCTTATATTTACTAGGTAGCTCTACTACTGAGCTAAATCGCCAACCATTTATCAATGTATACTTTTATCTGTTACTGTGTGTGCATGCTGTGGCTGGACTGTGGAGGTCAGGAGAAAACTTTTGGGAGCAGATTCTCTCTTTCTACCACATGAGTTGCAGGGATCAAACTCAGGTCATCAAGGCTTGGCAGCAAGCACCTTTGTTCCCTGAGCCGTCTTGCTGGTCCCAGTGGTAAAATGTTTAAGGCTGAATTTGACTTCTTTCCTACCCTGTCTTGGAAATTGGAGAGAACTGTTGGGTTTCTTTGCATTGTATTACCGGTCATATTCAGTTGAAGATTTCTTCTGTGACCTGGCTCAATGGAAATGATTGGGGATTTGTTAGTCATACAGTCTTTTAAAACTGTTATTTATCTGGCCACTGTCCTGGTTAGTTTCACAAGCTAGAGTCATCTGTGAAGAAGGAACCATAAGATGAGGCAGGAGACAAACAACCTTGTAGGGCATTTTCTTAACTTGCAATTAGTGGGATCCCCAGCCCATTATACCTCCAGGTTCCTGCCCCGTTTGAATCTCAGCCCCGACTGCCTTGGAGGATGGACCCTGGCACAGAAGTATAAGCAAAACCCTTCCTTCCCAAGTTGCTTTTGTTGGTGGTGTTTCATCTCTGCAACAGAAACCCCAACTAAGGCATTCACTAACAAGCACATCTGGATTTCAAAAATGTGAGGGAGTTAGTTTGTCACGTTTACTAAAAGCCTCTCCAAACAACCTTCAAACCTTGACAGCCTGATTAATTTCCCAATTCTACACGAAATCGTCATTGCCGCTGCCTGGAGGTCACCAGGAGAAGAGTGGCTCACGTAAGCGCAAGCACAAGGCTATCATTTAGCCAACGAGTCCCATGTGAGGTGACCACACCCCCACACAGAAAACACGGTGTTTGTTCAACAAGTTTGATCGGCTTTCTTCTTTGAGGTACAAACAGATTTGCAATTGAGTAATAATGAATTGCTTTAACTCTAGCCTCTCTCTTGAGCTTTAGAATGGATCCCAAATCACGGGCAACAGCATGAGGAAACGTCACAGTCTGCTGACTGAGCAGCCCTTTAGCCAGATGGATGGGGCAGGCCATCCAGAGTCGCACGCTTATGGGAAAAGCAAGCTCTGAGAACATCAGGGATGTAGAACATCTCTGGATTCATGAAGGACCCCCAGGTGGCACTTTTCACCACACCAATGCCCTGTTGCAGTTTCCAAGTCTCCCCTTCCATTCTAGGGTCCTTCGTAGCACCTGATCCATGCTGGCCTGTGGCCTTGCGTCATTCACAAGTCACTGCCACCAGCACTGACTCATTTGGCCACGTACTACAAGCTGTGTCACATTGTCTACCCGCTGGGTGCACGCTTCCTTAGTGGATTGATAGGTGCACCGAAGAATGAATGGGAGAACTTACAAAGCCTCACGTCCTGCCCATTTGAGTGTTTATAGAGATGGTTGAACATCTTAGCCAGGTTTCTCGTTAATGGTTTTTTTGGGGGTTTTTTTGTTTTGTTTTGTTTTGTTTTGTTTTTCTTTTTGCCTGAAAAAGCTTTGCAGTCCCTGCTCATTCCTTGCTCCCGTGTAGAGTAATGTTGATGGAGGCCAGAAGGAACAGCCCACCTCCCCCTGGGATTCCCGGGTGGCCTCGGCTCTTCTGCTGACACGATTGACGAAGGTGCAATCTCTGTGTGAGGCGACACTGTCTCAGCCCTTCTCTGCACCAATTTGTGAGGAGTTTGGCAAATGGACTCCTAGCACTGCTGTTAGAGAATAATTTAAATGTGATTAAAATGGTATTTAAGTAGGTTTTCCTTTTACATTTGAAACCAAGAAGCTGAGAAGCTAACCAGCCCGCGAGACAGCTGGGCAAACCACAAGGTTTCTGGTGCTCTTTTGGTGCTTAGTGGAGCCTGGCAGGCAGCGCAGGAAATGAACTATATCCAGAGACTGCTAAAAGTGCTTCAGTGCTTCCGACTAGCTCTGCAGACACACATGAACATGTGCTGAGCCTGAACCTGCATTGCGGGTGTACTGAGCATGCTCTGTGCTGATGTACTAGACACCCAACCCCTCCAAATATTTTTCCAAACTTTTCCATCAATAAAGTTATGCATACCTTCTAGATCATCCCAATCTTAAAACCTTGCAGAGAATCACTTTGAGAGACCCGTATAGACAGATAAAATACCCCTAATACAAAAATCCCTCTTTCCAACCTGGACAGACTCATAATTTTCATTCATTTTTAGTAAGGATGGTTCAGGTTTTACCTAAACTGTCACATTAAGCCATCACAGAAGTGTGTGTGTGTGTGTGTGTGTGTGTCTGTCTGTCTGTCTGTCTGTCTGTCTGTCTGTGTACCTATCTCTGTGTGTGTATCTATCTGTGTGTCTGTCTGTGTATCTATCTGTGTGTGTGTGTATCTATCTGTGTCTGTCTGTGTATCTATCTGTGTGTGTGTGTGTCTGTCTGTCTGTGTACCTATCTGTGTGTGTGTGTGTGTGTGTATCTATCTGTGTGTCTGTCTGTGTATCTATCTGTGTGTGTGTCTGTCTGTCTGTCTGTGTACCTATCTGTGTGAGTGTGTGTGTGTATGTGTATGTGTGTGTATCTATCTGTGTGTCTGTCTGTGTACCTATCTGTGTGTGTGTGTCTGTCTGTCTGTCTGTCTGTGTACCTATCTGTGTGTGAGTGTGTGTGTGTATTTGTGTGTGTCTGTGTGTCTGTCTGTGTGTGTGTGTCTGTGTGTGTCTATATCTGTCTATCTGTCTGTGCGACATTGAGTCTTGAACACAGATCCTTGCTGGGCTAATGCTGTATCACTGAGCTACAATCCCACCCATGAAAATGTTCTTGGTGAAAATTACTAAAATTATTTGCCCTCTTACTTTATTTTACATGTATGAGTTTTTGCCTGCATATGTGTATGTGTGTGTCTGGTGACACCAGAAGAGGGTGTCATATCCCCTGGAACTGTACTTACAGAGGTGATGAGCTGCCGTGTGAGTTCCGGGAACCACACCCGAGACCTGAAGACCTCTGTAAGAGCAGCCGGCGCTCCTACCTGCTGAGTCATCTCTCTCCAGTCCCAGTCCGAGTCATTTTCTGACATCTGACTTCAGCGAGCTCCAAGCACTGCATGTGCAGCATTGCACATCTCGGAATAGTATTCCCACAATGCTCGCGGTGGGGAGGGGTGGGGCAGGACCGGTACCGGTTGCCTCTAGATTGTTCCCACGGAAGCAGACAGCTGTGAGTGTGAACACCTTTGATCAGCTCACAGGCGCTAGAGATATGAAAACACCCATGGCCTAACCTGTCCTTACTCAAGCTACGCGGACTCTGGCAAGGGCTTAAATCTATCACTCTCTTTTTAATCGACCTTGTTTCCCTTAGACGCCTCCCCCAAACACACACACACACACACACACACACACACACACAGTTATAGTTAGTTGGTAGAGCACATAAGAGAGGGGAATAGGACTAGTATGCCGAGAACTAAGAACCACACTGACCTTGCTGGCGTGCGGTGGGCGGGATACACGGGGTTATGTTCACAGCATGGGCTCTGCGCGGCCGGCCTGAGGAAGTGCGCTAGTTCTCTGCAGTCATGAGGTCAGCACAAGATAGCCCAGCTCTGTAAAATGGGAGGCTAGGGCCGTCTGACTGCGTTGTCAGAACTACAGAAAGTAGGCAGAGCCCGCAAGTGTGACCCAGTTCTGTTCAAGTCCTTAGAGGCTGGCAAGTTGTAAATATTTGTGGCGGTTTAAATAAGAAATGTTCCCTCACTGTGTTTCAGTGGATTGTGTGTGTGTGTGTGTGTGTGTGTGTGTGTGTGTGTGTGTGTGTCTGCACACGCCATGTACATGCAGTGCACAAGAAAGCCAGAAGAGGGCATCAGATCCCCTAGACCTGGCATTCGGCCGAGTGCGAGCTACCTATGGGTCCTCTCCAAGAACAACACATGCTCTTAGCCCTGAGGCATCTCTCCAGCCCTATTTGATTTGTAAAGAAAGCAAGAAAGGGCATGACGTTGGGATGGACTGAGGACCTGGAAGGAAGTGTGGGAGGGGAAACCATGATCAAAATATATTGAATAGAATTTTTAAAGTAAAAATATTCTTAGGAAAGGGATATTAAGAAGTGGACCTGGGAGGCGACTGGCCGTGGGAAGAACACTGCTGGGTGGTCAGTGTGGCTCCGGGAAGAAAGAATGAATGCCACTTGAGCCATTGTGAAGAGCAGGGCCTTGGCTTCTCTTTCTATGTGACTCCTCCAGTCTGCTGTTCCTGTCTGCTCTGTGATGCCGTCTGTCATGTGATGACATGGACAGAAGTCCCTCATCAGATACGGGTCATCTGGGTCTGCCAGTCTAGGGCTGTCAGTCTTCAAAACTGTGAGTTACACAATTTCCTTAATGAAAAAGGAAGGAAAAAAAAGAGTAGATAGATGATAGATAGGTAGAGGGATAGATGCATAGATAGATACATACATAGATAGATAGATAGACAGACAGATGATACGTAAATAGATGGATGGATGATAGATAAAGGCAGATAGATAGATAGATAGATAGATGATAGATAGACAGATAAATGAATAGGTGATAGACAAACAGATAGACAGACAGACAAACAGACAGACAGATGAATGGATAGGAGATGGATGGATGGATGGATGGATGGGTGGATAGATAGATAGATAGATAGATAGATGGATGGATGGATAGGTGATAGATAGATAGACAGATAGACAGACAGACAGATAGCAGATAGATAGATAGATACCCTCCATAGTCTCCAGCATTTGAACAGTTAGCGGCACTGTTGCTGCAACTTTCTCCAGCCTCTGCTACTGCCTGCTCCATCCTCCACCATGATGGACTCATCCCTCTGGAATTGTAAACCCAAACAAATTCTTCCTTCTATATAAAATGCTTTAGCTGTGGTGTTTTATCACAGCAACAGAAAAGTGACTAATATAGTGACCTGTAGGTGGGGTTTTTGTCAGGGTCACTGGCTCCAAAATAAACACACAGAGAGTTGATATTAATTATGGATCCTTGGCCGATAGCTCTGGCTTGTTACTAGCTAACTCTTACAACTTACGTCAGCCCATTTACATAATGTGCACTCTGCCGCACAATGCTGCCTCCCTTTCATCTTGCACCTCCTGTTTCGGCTCTGTGTCTCACGGTTGACTCCTCTGGCCCCGCCCTTCCTCTTCCCAGCGTCCTTAGTCTGGTTCTCCCGCCTAACCTCATCCTGCCCAGATATTGGCCAGTCAGCTTCTTTAGTAAACCAATCGCAACGACATATATTCACACAGTGTACAGGAATTCTTACTTGATAACTGTTTTGTTACGCATAGTTTTACTCTGTTAAAATTAATGCCTTCTTTTTTAATTAGGCAGAAAGAGGGAAATGTTATGGAGTAATCTTTTTGATATCATGAAGACGTGCCTTTGCCAAGACACCTTCTGATTAGTTTAATAAGAGAGCTGACCTGGCAGGGGGTATGGGCAGGACAGCCAGACACAGAGGACATTGGGAAAGGCAGAGTCTCAGGAGTCACAAGCAGACGCAGAGATGAGCACGCCACATTGAATGAAGGTACCACCACGTGGCAGAGGGTAGATAAGAAATATGGGCTAATTTAAAAGGTAAGAGTTAGCTAGTAACAAGCCTGAGCTAACGGCCGGGCGTTTATAATAATAATAAGTCTGAGTGGCTATTTGGGAGGGGCTGCTGGGACGCAGAGAAGCCCCACCTACCGTGACCACTAATCAGCAGCCCAGAGCAGGAGAAAGGAGACTAGTGGGTGCAAATAAGGAGTCACAGGAGGTAAAGCAGCGCGTGTGAACAGAGATACCCTGGTCCCATAAACTACACATGAAGCAAAACCCACGTGTCCATGTGTGGTCTGGTGTCTAAGCAAATGTCAAGGAGACAGCGGGGACCGCTGCTGCCTCTGCTCCTGTCCCCTTCCCCTGGCCGAGCTGTCACCAGTGCTGCTACTCACTGACAGCAGCCGTGGAGGCCGTGACCCCCGAGCCTGCAGTGTGTCTGTCTGGCATTAAGGCACAGCCTCCCAAGGCCCCTGACGTCCACTTCATGTGTCCAGTTGCACCGAGGGAGACAGAACCCTCAGCAGGGCCAAGGCGGATGCAATGTGACCCAGAACCGCTGACATTACAGTCTTCACGTCCTACAGACATTAATAGGAAGTTGGCTTGCGTAGGGCCAGAAGCCCTAACCCTCATCCTATTACACAGACGATAACAGTAACGCCAAACAGGACGGGTGCCTTGAGAGGGAACTGCAGAGGGGGAGGAAGTAAGTGCGTCCCTCTGAAGGGCCTGGGTGCCTCCTGAAGGAGGGGGCTCTGGGCGGGGAAGGAGAGAGAGGGCCACGGGGAAAAATTCTCCTGAAGTAGCCCAAGCAAGTTTCAAACTTGAGATCCCCCTGCCTCGGCCTCCAGAACGCTGATACCTCCCCGAGGCTGCCCAGCTTAACTACAGAGAGAGAGGAGAGAGAGGAGAGAGAGAGAGAGAGAGAGAGAGAGAGACAGAGACAGAGACAGAGACAGAGACAGAGACAGAGAGACAGAGAGAGAGAGACAGAGAGAGAGAGAGACAGAGAGAGAGACAGAGAGAGGGAGAGAGAGAGAGAGACAGAGAGAGACAGAGAGAGAGAGAGAGAGACAGAGAGAGAGAGAGACAGAGAGACAGAGAGAGAGAGAGAGCTGTGGTGTTAGCAGGAAAGGAACGGGGCCACGGCCGAGTAAGCGTTCTTGTAGGCCTGTGCCACCACCTGGGACCATTGTGACATCAGAACTGGGCTGCTGCTGAGGACAATGTCTGGGTCCTACCACAGCCAGGGTCTGGGTTGATGTCTTGGCCCATGTGGCCACCAGGGTCTGGGATGCAACCTGTGGCCCTGTTGAGTCTGGAGGCCACGCTGCAGCCGGGGTCATAGGGATCTGAGTGCCTGTCTTACCACCTGGGGCCGTGGTGTCAGTTGGGCCCAGGCTGCTGCCAACGGCCATGCCTGGGTCCATGGTCCTACTGCAGCCAGGGTCTGTGTTAGAGTCCGTGGCCCATATTACCCTGAGGGCCATGTGGATGTCCAGGGTCATGTCAGTCACCTGAGTCCATGTTAGTGGCCAAGGGACACGCTGCAGCGGGGCCACACAGATCTGGGTGGCCTGACTTGCTACCTGACGCTGTAGTGATGTCTAAGCCTGACATCAGGTTCAGTTGAGAGCCATGTCTGGGTCCAGGGTCTGTGTTGCCACCAAAGGTTATGTGGGAGCCCAGGGTCAGGGCTGCAACCTGCGGCCGTGGTGGTGGCTGAGGGCCATGTTGCCACCAGAGCCTCCCTGATCTGAGTGGCCTGTGCTTCCCCCCAGAGCCAGATTGTCATCCGGGCCCAAGCTGCTGCCGAGGGCCATGTCTGGTCTGTGGTCCAGCTGCAGCTGGGGTCTGTGTTGATGTCTGTGGCCCGTGTCATCTCAGGAGCCATGGGAGCCATTTGCAATGGAATCAGAGGCCATGCTGAGCCTGCTCTGCCCTTTGCTGGCCCTGGGACAGCTGGCCCTGCCCCACACTGGACACTGCAGCAGAACTTGCCCCGACACTCATGGGAGAGATGGCCCCCACACTCACCACAGGGCAGGGAGAGCTGACCCTGATGCCACGGGCAGAGGGGGGCTGGCCCCACCCCTCTCCTGAAGGACATGACCCTGGTACCTGGACTGACCAGCTCAGCAACCACCCGGGCCCATAGCTGGACCCGGGGCTTGCCTACCCTAACATCTACCCCATCTAGGATACACTGGTCAGTGTGACAGTAACCAAAGGATCTCCATGGCAGCAGGGTATCCCAGGGGAGCTCCAGCGAGGATGGTGTACCGGAAACCAGACCGGTGTCTCCCTGCGATGAATGTGTGCAGGTAAAGCTGATTGGACAAAAGGGTTACTGAGTGACACACCGAGGCCCCCAACACCAGCAGGACAAATGAAGAGAGCTTAGTGAAGGCTGGAGAGATGGCTCACAGGCTAATATCACTGGCTGCTCTTCCAGAGGTCCTGAGTTCAATTCCCAGCACCCACACGGTGGCTCACAGCCATCGTGAGAGCTGGTGCTTTCTTATGCCCTGCAGACAGGCATGCAGGCAGAACGCTGTGTACATCTTCTCTTCTCCTTCTCTTCTTCTTCTTCTTCTTCTCCTCCTCCTCCTCCTCCTCCTCCTCCTCCTCCTCCTCCTCCTCCTCCTCCTCCTCCTCCTCCTCCTCCTCCTTCTTTCTCTTCTTCTTCTTCAAGTGTTGGAGATGGAGGAGTGAAGAGGTTTTTGTTGTTTCATTTTCTTTTGGTTCTTTTGGTTTTTGTTTGGTTGGTTGGTTGGTTGGTTGGGTTTAATTTTTTAAAATTTTCATTTGGGGAGGCTGCCACAGCAGAGGGGAGGCTGTGAAGGCACTGGGAGGTGAGCAGAATTGGGGTGCATGGCATGAAATTCCCAAAGATTCAGTAAGGACACATCGTTAAATATTACAAGTAATAAATTCACAGCAGTATAGAGTCCGCACGGCTTCTCTGCAGCTCTTGTGCGAGCTCTCCCAGAGCTCGCTATGCGTGTTTGACAAGGAGGAGCGTCCATACTTACCAGCAAAGCTTCATCTCACACTGCTCCATAAGAGCCCGTTATTTCCTGTCCATCATAATAGAAAAAAACTAACAACATAGATAAAGCACAAGGTATGTGCCCAGTGAGAATATATATTCACATACAATAATGATGTTAGATAACTGAACTAAAAAAATTAACTCCTCTTTTCCGTTTCTCATGTGCCAAGTAAAATTCTTTTAGCATATATTATATACTTAATGGATTCTTACTGTAAATGAAGGTGTTAAAATGGTATGAAAATTGAAGAAAATAAAAACTGACTTTGCAAAACAATATCAAGAAACTAAGACCTCCCAAATAATCAACGAAAGTATTTTATGTTGGAAAAAAAATCACAGACACAGAGAGGGGAGGACACTATGTAGAAACAGGTGGGTATTTAACATCGCACAGCGGACAAGTAGAACATTTTGTCTCCTTTTAAAAGTAGATGTTTGCTCACTGCTATTTCTTTAAAGACACTAACTAGATCAAAGCATTTAAAACTGAGCCATTTGTTTTGAATAGGAATAGCCCCAATGGGCTCATAGATTTGAATGTTTGGTCTTTAGGGAGTGGTACTATTTGAGAGGAATCAGGAGGTGTGGCCTTATTGGAGGAAGTGCGTCATTGGGGGAGGGATGTGGGGTTTCAAAGCCCAAGCCAGGCCCTCTCTTCCACTGCCTTCAGAGCTGCATGTAGGACTCTTAGCCCCTTCTCCAGTCCCGCGTTTGCCTGCACGCTCCCCACCACGATGATAATGGACAGAACCTCTGAACCTGTAGGCCTGCTCCAATCGAAAGTTTTTATTTTTATTTTATTATTTTTTTTTTTTTTAATAAGAGTAGCTGTGGTGGTCATGGTGTCTCTTCACAGCAATAGAACAGGGTTTCTTTGTGGCTTTGGAGGCTGTCCTGGAACTCGCTCTGTAGACCACTGCCCGGCTCCATGGTAGCTTTTTAAATAGCAAGACCATACTGGCATCCAAAGACTTTCAAAGCTTTCTCTCTAACCACTTCCTCTACAAACATTGTGGTGTGCTCCCTGCTAACCCTTTCCTGAAAAGACACCAAGCTTCCAAACACACACAGAGAGAGGGGGGGGAGGGGGAGAGAGAGAGAGAGAGAGAGAGAGAGAGAGAGAGAGAGAGAGAGAGAGAGAGAGAGACTATAATTATAAGATCACAATGTCGCCGGGTGTTGGTGGTACACTCCTTTAATCCCAGCACTCAGGAGGCAGAGGCAGGCTGATCTCTGTGAATTTGAGGCCAGCCTGGTCTACAGAGTGAGTTCTAGGACAGGCTCCAGAGCTACAGAGAGACCCTGTCTTGGAAAAAAAAAAAAAAACCAACAACAACAACAACAACAAACATACAATGTCAGCTCCCCATGATGCACTTGCATTCCCAGGTTCCAGGTGGCGGTCCCCCCCCCATTGTCCCCAGCTTGCTCAGGTGGTAGTATAATTGCCACAGGAGCATCAGAAGGTGTTACCTTCGGACGACCTGGCTGGGGTCTCCTCTGGTCAATAGGGGCTGCAACCCCAGGAACCTGGTCTCACCATGCTAAAGCTACCTGCTCGCCTGCCTCTGTCTGTGCCTGTGCCATCTCCAGATGGGTTGTCATACTCTGACAGCAGCTTGTAGTTGTTGTTGTTGTTTTGTTATTTTTTCTTTTGCCCCACACCCTTGGCACAGACACAAAACCTTGTTAAAGCTAATGCCTTGTTTAATGGAGCCTTGAAGATCAAAGCCAGAAGTCAGGGCAAGCAAGTTTCTTCCAAGACCCTGAGAGGCGTTTCTCCTCCAGCAAATTTTTGATGTTCTGCCTCCCCGTTTGTCCGGGCGATCCTGAGCTGTAATAGAACCCTCTTGCTATAATTGCAGCCCAACCAAGAGGAACAATGAATGCTTATTTATTAGACTCTACAAATACCGCAATGAGAATTAAGAACAGAATCAAAGGCTTGGGTACTTTTATCATGCATACCATCACCCACATAGTTCAGGTTTGCCGACCGATCACAGGACAGAAGAGTGGGAAGAAATGGGAGACGGTGAGGAGAGCGCTTTCTTTGCTGAGGCGACCCTGTCTGAACTCCGTTGACAAAACATGAAGGCAGCAGAGCACAGAGGACATGCACATCTCAGGGGTGGCCGGATGGCTCAGTGGTAAGGGGCTCACTGCAAAAGCCTAGTGACCTGAGTTCAGTCCCTAAAATCCATGTAAAGGTGGGTGACGAGCACTGACTCCACAAAGGTGTCCTGTGACCTCCATGCATGCACGTCTACATACATGTCATAAGCACACATGTGTGCACACGTGCGAACACACACACACACACTGATAAATTTTAAGTACATCATCCATTCATCAGGCAATGTATCACACACCTACCTATTGTACAAGCTCTGGGGTTATAAAGAGAGGAAGACAAAGCCACTGCTCTTAGATAGTGACTAAGATTAAAAATTAAAGCCTCTTGGTGATTGAGAGCATTGACTTCCAGGGGGCCTGGGTTCTATTTCCAGCACCCACATGGCAGCTCACGACTGTCTGTGATTCCTGTTCCAGGGGACCTGACACCAATGCACATAAATGAAAGTAAATAAATTTTTAAAATATAGAGCCTTTACAAAGTTCACAGAGGAGGAAGTGGGGAGAATGCCTGGGGAGAAGGGAGGTCCCAGGTAATCTGCAAATGAGTAGGGGGTCACTAAGCATGAAAAACAGGCTATGCAAAAGCAGGGAGCTGTAAAGGGTATATTCTGTTTAAGGAGTGTTAAGAAGCTGCAAGGCAGCCAGGCGGTGGTGGCGAACGCCTTTAATCCCAGCACTCAGGAGGCAGAGGCAGGCGGATCTCTGTGATTTCAAGGCCAGCCTGGCCTATAGAGTGAGTTCCAGGACAGCCAGAGCTACACAGAGAAACCCTGTCTCAAAAACCAAAAACAGAAATAGAAAGAGGTGGGACTAAAGGCTGGGAGACTGAGGGGGAGGGGGAGGTGGTAGAGGGGGGCACCAGGATTGCTGCCAGAGGAAGGGAGGGTGGGAGGGAAGGGGAAGGGAGGGAGGGGGTGAGGGCAGGCAGGGAGTCTAGGTAAACGGGGCAATCCCAGATGGGATGGCCGGGTGGGTGGTCTTCCTATGAACCGAGACAGGGAGTACAAAGTGAACAGTGGGTTTGGCAGGGACCTCACATTCACTCCAGACTGTTTGATGTCGCTGGGTGCTTGCCAGCAGATACCAGGAAGACAGTTTCTGTTCGATGGGACCCAAGACTCTCCCACACTCTGAAAGAACCCTGCCTCTGAGCTATACTCCCCGACAGAGACTTCGAACAGGAGGTACAGGCCAACTAAGGACATCTGTCACAGGTGGGGACACACCCAGAGGTGGAAAAACAAAAGTCACCAGCAGATAGTGTGCCTGAGTATGCCTACCAATTAGGGAGAACCAGGAAGACTGGGTTAGCCAAGAACTAGGCAGAGACTAGATGGAGAAATCCTTAAAGAGGTACAGCTTCTCAGGAACAGCCAGATCTCCCCAAGCGGGAGCAGCATGGGAGCAGCCAGGATCCTCCCCAAGCCTTCCCTCTTGGACCCTGCACACAACACAGGTCCTTTTCTAGTCTGGAGACCTCTTCTGCAAAGTTTGCTTGCTGTGACCCAGGAAAGAAGATAACATGTTTTAATATATAAGTCTTAGGGTTCCTATGGGACACCATGACCACGGCAACGCTTAGAAAGGGAAGCATTTCAGTGGGGCTGGTTTACGGTTTCAGAGGCCCAGTCCTTTGCCATCCTGGCAGGAAACGCTGCGGTGGCACTCAAGAATTCGCCACTCGCGGGGAGGAATGGGGAAGGAATTCTACATTCCGATCCCAAGGCAACAGGAAGAGACAACCACACCTGACCACACCCGACCACACCCGACCACACCTGACCACACCCGACCACACCTGACATGGCTCGAATATCAGAGACCTCTAGGCCTCCCCCGACCACCACGGCCAGTGACACACCTACTCCAACAGAGCCACACCTCCTAATAGTGCCTCTCCCTGTGGACCACTTTTATTCAAATTACTGCAAGTTCATTTTCCGGGGCTGGGGAGATGGCATTAGAGCACTGGCTGCGTTTCCAAAGGACCAGAGTTCAGTTCCAAGCACCCAATGGCAGCTCAAAACCATCTTTATCCCCAGCTCCAGGGCATCTGACCCCTCTTTTGGCTGCTGTGCACACTGCACATGTGTGATGCACAGACAGCACCCAAGTGTATAAAACCTATCCACATAAAAATATTGTTTAAAAAATTTAATTCTCATGCTATTACAAAATTATACATATAAAAGAATTTGGAAAATAATGTTTTTAAAAAGAATAGGAGATCAAACGAAGCTATCTAAAGCCAGGCATGATGACTCACACCTATAATCCCAACACTCGCTAGACTGAGGCAGGCGGACTGCTGTCGTAAGTTCCAGACCAGCCTGAGCCGCAGTGTGAGACACCCCTCAAAACAGACAAAAGGAGGCCACCTGCAGTCTCCAAAACAAACATTTTCCTTTTGGTATAGCTGACCCCAGTCTGTGCGCTCATTTGTGTGAAGGTCAGAGGTCACCGTTAGGCATTTCTCTGTCTCCATCCACACACACACACACACTACACACACACTCACACACTCACACTCATACATGCACACTCACACACACACACTCACACACACTCTCACAACACTCCCACACTCACTCACACACACACACACTCACTCACACACTCACACACACACTCACACACATTCACACACACACTCACACACTCACACACTCACACTCATACATGCACACTCACACACACTCTCACAACACTCCCACACTCACTCACACACTCACACACACACTCACACACACTCTCACTCTCACACACACACTCTCACACTCACACACACTCTCACACACACTCACACTCATACATGCACACTCACACACACACACTCACACACACTCTCACAACACTCCCACACTCACACACTCACACACTCACTCACACACTCACACTCTCACACACACACTCACACACACACACTCACACTCACACATACACACACACACACACACTCACACACACACACACCCCACAGTGCCTGTGTAGAGATATGAGGATGAAACTCAGGAGTTGGTTCTTTCCTTCCAGTGTACAGGTTTCGGGGATTGAACTCAGGTCATCAGGTATGGTGGCAAGCGCCTTTACCTGCCGAGCCGCCCCCTCTGGTCCTCTACCTTCTGCTTGAGACAGGGGTCTCCCTAAGTTACACAGACGGGCCCTGACCCCCTTCAAACTTGTAATTTCAGTTTCCCCAAGTAACTGGAATTACAAACCGGCACTACCAGGCTCAGCTCATAAATCATCTTTTTTTGAAAATGTAACTTATTAGAGCACAATACAGCATGTTAAAATCAAAATGCAAACCTATCATGAAAAGTGTGAGGAGACACACACCCCTGCAGTCCCAGAGACCCTGCAGACTGCTGTAGGACGCTTGAGCCCAGAAGATCAAGATCAATCTAGCAACATAGCAAGACTTTGTTTCAAAAGCAAGAGTATCGTGCCTGGTCCCTTACCCCTACTCCCAAGCATGACTTCCAGGGACGGTCAGTGTATCTTTACGATGCATTTACAAAGACGCATTCTCGATTGTGCACGCCTTTAGTCCGCTGGGATTCTCCAGAGGCAGAAGCGGGCAGACCTCTGTGAGCTGGAGGCCAGCCGGTCTACAGAGCGAGATCCATGTAAGCCATCATGAAACCCTGTCTGAAAAGCCAAAGCAAATCAAAGCAAACTTGACCCCCAAAACAAGGAGGAATAATGTTCTCTTCCCCTGTTGGTAGCGAATGATGTGACTGTCTGAGGCTTGGTGGGGTTTGGTTCTTTTAAGGTCTTCTTGGGCTTTGATACAGACCAAGCAGGGCTGATTCATTTCAGCTGTGTCTCTCACAGCCCAGGGAGAAACTGCTTCTGTCCCCCTTCTTGTCTGTAACGAGCACGGTGTAAAGGCACCTGCTGTGGCCACCGGGAATGTCTCTTCGTCCCTGTTCGCCTTGATCTTGATCTTGGCAGATTTGGGCTCCTCCCCCCCTCTACCTACACACACACACACACACACACACACACACACACCCCACCCCACTGTAAGAGCAAGTTGATTGCCTCAGTTTCCCGACCATCATCACCCCAGAAGCAAAGAGAAGAGAGGAAAACCCTAGCGGGATTTTTGTCTTTTTTTTTTTTTACACATTTTTGTTTGATAGTTTTTGCATACCTGCACGTTGGTACCTATTTCAGATTGCCAAATGAAGGCTGCCTGTCCCTTATCATTTATTATATTACCTAATGAGTGGCTATTGAGGGGCACATGATCCAAGGCTTTCAAGAAGAAAAAACTTATGGGATTGGCTCTCCCACCTGTCCACGGGCTCCTGGGACCAACCTCAGGTCCTCAGACTTGTGTGGCAAGCCCTTTACCCACAAGGCACCCATCCGGCTTACCCTCATTTTATCTTAAGCTTGAGGAAAATTGTATCAGAGTTTAAAAGGCCCAGTGCAGGACCTGCCAGCATCTGGAGGAAGGAAAGACAAAAGACAGAAGAAAAAGGGAATAGTTCTGAATCATAACTCAGGTAAACAAACCCAGCCTTGTCTCTGGAAGGTAGGAAGGGACAGCCATTCTTTCATTCCCTCATTCACTCGTTCACTCATTCATTCACTGATTCATTCAGACAGGGTCTTGCTGTGTAACCTGGATGGCCTGGCATTCACAGTGTTTATAAAACACTTATCCTTTAGCCCCAGACTCATAGACATCTACCCGCCTCTGCATCCCGAGCGCTGGGAATCTGTAAGCCATGCCTGGCTTATGTTTATTTTTGAGGAACAAGAAGCCAAGGTTTATTTTAGCGAGCAAAGGGTTTTTGGTGGGTGAAGGAGCAAAGGCAGAAAGCAAGTGTGTCGTGGGGAATACGGTGGGCACCAGAGCCACGCAGGGGGAGTGCGGTGGGCAGCAATGCCTTATTCCTTCATAAGTAAAACTGTTTTCTTAGCAGGCAACGAATAGTCTCTCTCGGGAAGCTAGACCCTCCCATGAACCACAAGTCAGCAGGCAAGGGGCTTACCAGAGCTGCGGGAGAGGCAGGAACGCCAGCGATGGGAGTTCAACTCCCGCCTGAGCGTGAAATGCGAACCAAGGTTCTTCCTGTCTCTGTTACTCACGGGAACAGCTCACCTGCTCTGAAAACCCTGAAGTCCTCAAGTCTCTTCAGTGCTTCTGACGCAGATGGCGTCATCCACCCCGCCAAAAACATCACCTGCCTCACCCCTGCCTAGGCTTCCTTCCCAGCATGCATTGTGTTTCCCTCAACATTCCCTGCCCTCTGGCATCTGGGAGTACATGACCTAGCACGCTCAACTGGACCATACACTGAATATCCAGAAAGGCCTCATAAATTTAATATTTGAGAAAAAAATGGAGGGTCCGGGCAAGGTGCAGCTACCTCCTGGTTTCCTGTTTCTCCAGTTCAGGAAGACAAACTCCCGCAGGATCACATCCCAGGATGCTCCCGCGTCCACCAGGGCTGGAGGTCTCCCAGCGCAGCCAGCCAGCCCGAGAAACTTAGGCCCCCAAATTCCCCAAGCGCCTTCCCCCTGCATCCAAATTTCCAAATATCCTCATAGGTACCCTTGGTAACGAATGCCTCAAGACCCTGCCTGCACAGAGCCTGTCTCTAAAAGCATCAAGGTACCCTAGGGCCCCTAGAATTCCACTGCAATCAAGTCCTCAACAGCAGCCAAATTCTGGAAGGTACCTAGGTCCCCATGTGTACCCCAGACATCAATGAGACCAAATCCCCAAATCCATCCGGGTGCTTTAAACACCCAGATCTCCCAGCGCCCGTAATCTGCCCAGTGCACACGTCCCCAGCTGTCCTCGTTCCTGGCAGAGTTCAGTTTGCAGGGGCCCTTTGGTGCCCTTAGACAAGTACAGCAAATTCGCCCCAGCACTCCAAAGAACATTCAGCGCCCCAGTAGCAACAGGGACGCACCTAGGTATACGCACCTTGTATACCTAGGAACAAATTCTGCTGCTGCCAGATTTTCATTGGTGCTTGTACCGGAGCCTGGAGCAACGGGCACAGCCTGGTCTACAAGAGCTAGTTCCAGGACAGTCTCCAAAGCCACAGAGAAGAGCTGTATCAGAAAAAAACAAAAGAACCTGCCGGGTAGTCTAGCCGCAGGCAGCTGCCGCAGCCTTCCCAGGTCAACCCACAGCAGCTGAAGCTGCAACTGCGGCCGCTGAAGAGCCAGCCTCAGCCGAGGCTCCAGTTCCCACGGCAGAGTCCGAGGGACAGAGGATGCTCACGACTGAGGTCCATCTGCGGAGCCGCTCTGGCAGCGAGTCCTCGAGGATCTGGAATCATCGGAGGACTCGTACACTTGAAGTTACATCCTGACTCCACTCAATCGCTCTCACCCATGGAACAAGAAACCTTGGTCCAGCCCAAGAAAACTGTGTAGCAGGGTCGCGGTGGCTTTGCAGACAAGCCACGGCATCTGAATCTGTGGGGTGGGGGAATGGGTGCTCCTGCGTCCTGAGGACTGCAGTTACACCCTGGTGTTGTAGAGTCCAACAGCTCACTCAGGCTTTAGGGTTTGCTCACCTGCCAGCTTAATCGTGCCCTGGCTGAGGCTTTATTTATTTAGCCTTTTCTATGGGAGGGGCTGCCCTTCCAGAGTGTAGGGGTTGCAGCCACTAACTGCCACCTCACCTACATCAGTGTGCTTTTCGAATGCTGGCTCTCACTCTATGTCATAAGGATGACCCAAACTCTTCTGTGAACGGCCTGCTTTTTGTCCCCTGAATGCTGGGATTCCAGCTGGTGAGTGAGATTTGGACAGGAATTGGAAATTCCTCAGGTAGTTTTCCTTCCCCAACTTAATTGACTCAGGATTTTTTGCATATAAAATAATCATACAGATACATCTCTATATTGAGCTCGTTTTTCCATATGTAGCCTAGGCTGGCCCCGGTCCGGGCTGTACGCCTGCTTCCTGAGCTGTTGGGCTCCAAAGGAGCGTGCTAAATGCCTTGTTTACAAAAGCGCGTGCTAAATGCCTTGTTTACCATGAACTTCTTAATGTACTGAAAAGACATCCTAATGCTGCTTTTATCCTTTTTCTATACCTAAAGTGTTTAGGGGTAAAACGTTAAGATTTGATATCATCATCTTTTGTTCCTAGGTATTGAGCCTGAGCGCCGTGCACTCTGTCACCCAGCTACGATCAGTACAGGACCCGGGATGGGCTGGAGCGATGACTCAGTGCGGAGGGGAGCTCGGAGCCCTTCCAACTGCCTGTAACTCCAGTTCCAGGAAACCCAGCACCCCGCCTCTCTGCACACCTGCACTTCTGTGCACATGTCCGCATACCTACACACGTAATTAAAACAAAATGAAATGTTTTAACAGCGTCTTGGAAGAAAAGCCATGAAGGAAGAGTAGTGTTAACAGCAGCCTAGAGCGTCTGCAGCAAAACGACCCCGTCTGTCTAAACTCCTGACTGCTGACCCCGGGTACGAACAGCATTGGCAGAGCCAAAAGATGAAAGCCACCGAGAAGAGAGCCACGGTGTATGGAGATAAACCAGGAGGGATTGGATGGGCCGGGGAGGGCTGGGAGGGGCGGATGGAGGGAGGCTGGGATCAGGGTGTAAAATGGATACATTTTTAAAAAGAAGTCCATCATGGCAGTAAAGTATGGCCGCAAGTCGCAGGCCTGTGGCAGGAGCAGGAAGCTGAAAGCTCATGTCTTTAACCACAAGAGTGCATCAGAGGAAGCAAGCTGGAAATTGAGAGGGTCTCAAAGCCTGTCCTCCCTCCTCCCACCCCCACCCCGCCCCCCCATCCCCCACACCCACCCCCAGCCCCCTCCATCCCCCACACCCCTCCCACACCCCCTCCAGCCCCACCCCCAGCCCCACCCTCCCTCCTCCCACCCCCACCCCCACCCCCACCAGCTAAAGCTCTCCACACACTGCCACCAACGGCAACCAAGTGTTCAAACCACCAAAGCTATACTCCAGTTCCTCTGTTCTGGAGAGAGACTGTGTTGTTTTGTTTTAAGATAGGGGCTCATACTTTAAATCAAGGCTGGCCTTGAACTCACCTTGCTGTCTAGACACGCCTAGAACTTGTGGTCCTCCTGCCTCAGCTTCTCCAGTAACAAGATTACAGGTCTGCTAGTACCTGGATTTTTTAAAAGTATAGCATCATATCATCTGCAAATAGGAACTCTTTGACTTCTTCCTATCTTTATACTTATTATTTCTCTTGGCTTAAAGTCAGCTAAGACTTTTATCACTGTTTCTTTGATATGTATTTGGTACCTGGACTATAATATGAGGTTCCAAATGCCTCTTGAGTTTTGGTATCCAAGTCCCAGCCTTGGATTTGGGGATTTTATGCTGTAATTCTATTGAGCAGTTTCTGTATGCCTGAACGTAATCTCAATTCTCATCTCTTGCTCTTATCCCAGAATTCTTGGATGCTGTGGTCACACTTTTTTTTCTTATTAATGTCTGCATTATTATGTCCTTCATTCCTGGCGTTCTTTTTTCTGTTTGGTCGAGTCTATTGATAGGTTTTTTTTTGTTTTGTTTTTTGTCATATTGTTTTATATTTGTTTCATTGATTTTGCTCATTTCCAACATTTCTATTTTTCTTTTTCAAAGCTCTTCATTTCCTTCATAGAATAAACAGTTATGGAATGGTGTGAGTGGGATGTCAAGAGGAAGGAGAGAGAGAGGTAAGGAGTGAATTCACGGACGGACAGCTAAACGACAGGCCATTAGGGAGACTGTTTAATGTCCATACATTAGGGTTGTGTGGAAACCTAATACAGTAAGAGCTTCCTAAAATATGTACAAATATGAAGGGGATCTAAATGGAATTGGAGATAGAGCCCCAACTGGACATCCCCCATCACCAAATGAAGACTCCAGCTCCAGAAACAGGTTACATCTACTCGGATGCTTGGCCAGAGGGCTCCCTGGGAATCCCCTATCAGCCCAGGCTATTGAGAAAGCCATTGGTTGCTCTCCAACACTGAAGGTAAGGCCCTGCTGTTGAGGACAACACCTACACAACTCATTGAACAAGGAGAAGCTGAGCTTGTGCCTACCTGAAGCCTTCCCGCCTTCTGGCTAATCTCCGTGGTTCCCGAAGGTACTCTGTACACAACCGAAGGATAAAGAAAACGCCCACCAGCTACAAACCCTATGGCCTACAGTGTGACTTGCCTCTAAGATGCACTAGTGCAATCGTGGCAGAAAGCTTGGGGGGGGTGACCAGGCAGATCCGACTGGATTTAAGGCCCACCTATCCCTGACACTCTTGGGTAGCCAAGAGCCTGAAGCTAGCTCGATAGGCCAGGGACCTAGGGGAAAGCCAAATACTACTGTTGTGCTAAAAGAATGTAGCAATAAAATGACTCCTAATGCCGTTCAGTGTCTTGCTCATCCGTCATTAGAGAGGCTTCCTCCCGGAGCGGATAGAAATAAATACAGAAATCCTTAGCTAGAAAATATGCAGAGAATGAGAGGCGTCGGAACACTCAGTCCTGGATGGGACATCTCCATCAAATTCCTCCTCGCGGGGCTCAGGGAACCCTGTGGAAGAGGGGCAGAAAGGTTTTAAGGGCCAAAGGGGTCGGGGGACACCAAAGAAACAAGGCCTTCTAAACAGATGGCTGAAGTACTCATGAGCGAACAGACTGTGGCAGCACGCACAGGGCCTCGCAGGTCCAAGCCGGACGGGGTCCACTGAGAGTGGAGGTGGGACACAGCCCCATCTCTAACTCAGAAGCTCTGTGTGACCAATAGCTGCCCACTTATGACAACGCGGGTTTCTCCAGCGGAGTCTCGCTGGTTACACAAGCCACACCCAGCAGTAACTGGCTAACACCGAATTAACCCAATTCGGAGCTCCACCATCCTCTGCCTCCCAGGCGCTGGGATTAAAGCACGTACCGCTACGCCCAGATGAGCTGCTTTTTTTTTCTAATCTTACTTGTCTTTTGCATATATATCATGGTTTCCAGTTTTGTGTTTTTCTGGGACTTCTGTGTGCACAGACATGTATGTCTGTGTCCATATGTCATTCTTGTGATTTTTCTCTGATTCTTTTTCTTCTGTTTTGTTAGTTTTGTCTTATTCTGGTTTGCTTTTATCTTTTATTATTATTTTAGATACCTGTTTGTACCTTAATGAGGGAGGGAAAAAATGGTTTGGAAACAAAGGTATGAGTGAGCAAAAGGGGAAGATCTGAGAGGAGTTGGAGAAGGAGAAACTACAATCAGAATATGTTATATGAAAAAATCAATTTTCGCCGGGTGTCGGTGGCGCAGGCCTTTGATTCCAGCACTCGGGAGGCAGAGGCAGGTGGATCTCTGTGAGTTCGAGGCCAGCCTGATCTACAGAGCGAGTTCCAGGACAACCTCCAAAGCTACACAGAGAAACCTTGTCTCAAAAAAAAAAAGAAAGAAAGAAAGAAAAGAAAAGAAAGAAAGAGAGAAAAGAAAAAAATCCATTTTCAGAGCTCAGTGGTTAAAAGCACTGGCTGTTCTTCCAGAGGTCCTGAGTTCAATTCCCACACCCACATGGTAGCTCACAACCATCTGCAATGAGATCTGGTGCCCCCTTCTGGCCTGCAGCTGTGCATGCAGACAGAACACTATGCATAATTAATAAATAAATCTTTAAAAAAAAGAAAAAGAAAAACTCCGTTTTCAATTTAAAAATCTTCCTTTCCTTTCTGAAATTTTCTTCGTGTCAGCCACATTCTCACTGACACTGATTTTCTCATCCACTTTGCTGACTTTCTTTTGTGTGTAGTTTTTCCTAAGTCACTGCTTGAACCCATCTTCTTATTTGGAACTTCCTCGAAGTCATTAGTTATTATTACTGACAAACTTTTGAAGACTTGGAGTGCAGCAGTTAAGGCGTTAATCTTTTGGAGGAGTCATGCTGCCTTGCTTTTTCATATTTCTCATGTTTCTGTGATGCAATCTGTACATCTGTTAGTTTGGAAATCTGCTTTATTTTGGAATCTTGTCATTGAGCAATTCTGTTCTTGAGGGCACAATCCCCAGGGCTACCCAATGAGGAAACAAGTGTTATGACAGCAACACATGAAACCACAGAGATATATATAGCCATGCACTTAAAGTGGACTAACGCCTTTATCAGCAAAAGGCCATGACCAAGGAAACTTACAAAAGAACGCACTCAACTGAACTTAGGTCTCAGAGGTTCTAGAGGTCCATGGCAGCAGAGCAGGCTTGGAGACAGGACCAGCTGAGAGCTCACACGGTAAGCAGGGGAGAAAAACACCCACACTAGAAGGGCTTGACTTTTGACATCTCAAAGACCACACCCAGTGGCACATCTCCTCCAACAAGGCCACACCCCCAAACAGTTCCAGCAACCCAGCACCAAAAATGTAACATATGAGCCTATGGGGACCGCCTTCCTTTTAGCCGCTACACTCCTGTTTCGTCATCCCCAATGGTCACGAGGTAGAAGAGGAGCGTCCTAATGTGGGATGGATGTACTGTGAGGTTAAATTTATTTAGGGTAAATGTGGGAGTATAAATGAAGGAGGCAGGAAAGGAGGAAATAGAGGAAAGAAAAGTTAAATAAGAAGAGTGAGCAGCTAGTGAGAGATCACTGACTCAGGTCTGACAATGGGGACCTGCACAGGACCGAACTAGGCTCCCTTAACATAGGTGACAACGGTGCGGCTGGGACAATGTATGAGGCCACTGGCTGGGGGTCCAAAATCTAACACTAATGCACAGACTGACTTAGTGGAGCCCATTCTATATGGAGAGACACCTTGCTCAGCCTAGACACGGGGTGTGGGGGTGGAGAGGTGCCTTGTTCCTGCCTCAATGAGATGATGGGACAGACTTTAATAGACTCCTAGGGGAGGCCCTACCTTCTCCATGGAGCAGATGGGAGGGGGCGGGGCAGGAGGGGAGGAGAGAGGGGAACTGGGTTGGAATGTAAACAATAAATTAATTAAAAATGATTGGGACCTGGACAAATGGCTCAGTTATAAAAACACTTGTTGCTTGCACAGGACCTGAGTTCAGTTCCCAGCACTCACATGGTGGTTCGCCATGTGTAACTCCAGCTCCAGGGGCTCTGACACCCTCTTCTCAACTCCCTGGCACCAGGCCTGTAAAGCGTGGTAAATGACAATCTGGGGAACAATGGGCTGATGGCTGTTTATTTGGGGAGAAATCACTTAAACCAGAAACGGTGACCGCCGCAGGTTCCTGTCCCAAGGATGCCTCAGGTGTCAGGACTCCAGACCTATCCTCCCAGGTCATGCCCGCACCTATACCCACGCCCCAGTGGGCGTGGTCAGTGCAACAGGTGTGGAAGGGGTGGATGCCTACTACAAGTAGGCATGAGGTACACATACATACATACATACATACATACAAACATACATACATGCAAGGAAAACACCCATAGATAAATCTCTTTTAAAAAGAAGAGTAGAAAGAAAGTTATCGAGGGGGGAAGAGCAGAACTTCGTAAACTATCTTTAAATTTTACCACCGTTTCTTTTGTTTATTTTTATTTGTATGGGTGCTTTGCCACATGTGTGTCTGTGTACCACACGCCTGTAGTGCCTGACGGTGGCAGAAGAAGGGATGGGATCCCCTGGAACTGGACTTAGAGATGATTGTTAGCTGCCACATGAGTGCTAGGAATTGAATCCCAATCCTCTGCAAGAGTACAAAATAAATAATAAATAAATAAAAACAATCTTATCCCAGCACTCGGGAGGCAGAGGCAGACAGATGCCTGTGAGTTTGAGGCCAGCCTGGGCTACAGAGTGAGTTCCAGGACAGCCAAGGTTGTGATGGAGAAAGCCTGTCTTGAACAACCAAAAAATAAAATAATGTAAGTAGGAAAATGAAACACAAAACAGACAAACAGAAACCAGAGACAAAGCCGGCAGGAGCCTGGGCGAGCAGTTGAGAGCACGCTTGCTTTTCTAGAGGAGCCAAGTTTGTTTCCCACGCCCACATGAAGGGCTCACAGCTGTCTGTAACTCCAGCTCCCGGCATCTGACGCCCTCTGCTGGCCACACCGTCACTGATGTGGCATATGCACACATACACATAAATACAAATAAATCTTAACTGAAAATGAGCAGGAGTAGGGACACAGCTCAGTTGGCAGACTGCTCGCCTACCCAGAGTGTTCATAGCCCTGGGCTCCACCCCCAGCACTGCATAAACTGGCCATGGGGCACACGTGAGAAGGGTCAACACAGTGTTTGAGCCCACGTTGTCTATGTAAGGCCCTCAACATCAGGAAAACCTAGACGGATCTAGAGAGATGGCCCCGCTTTTGCAGAGGACCTGGGTCCTGTTCCCAGCGCCCACACGGTGGCTCACAGCCATAGATACTGCAGTCCCCACAGATCTGAGGCTCTCTCTCTCTCTTCTGACCTTTCTGGCACCATGCACACATGTGGTGAACATGCATACATGCAGGCAAAACATTCACTCGTAAAATAGAACGGACAAATCTAATAGTAAAAAGAACAAACAAAAACCCAACAAGATAAAATTTTAAAATACTACTAAAAATATAGTAGAGAAACAGAAAGGACTGGATAGAGGCAAAAAAGAGGGGGGAAATTAAAATATTGCCCAGCAAACTCGATGAATGTATAAAGAGGAATAAAAAATTTAAATATTTTCTTAAATACAACGAAGTAAAAACACTTTTAAAAGTGGAGCGTACAGAGGGAAGAAGACATGGGAGACAGAGACAGGTGGACCCAGCCTTTCTCCGGGGTTCTCAGAAACGATAAGCTACTGTTTTGAGGGTTCTTGCCTTTCCTGTGGTTTAAGTGTCCATGGCCACCAGAGCTGCCACTTCTTGGGTACACGCGCCCTCTGCCGGCCATACTTAGCTTTGCAGTGTGCGGTCTGGGCAGGTTTTCTCACACTCCCAGATGGCGGTGGCTCCCAACTTCGCTTCCAGCATTGAGAAGTGCACTGATGGTGATGCCTCACACCTGCCTTTCGGGCACTCGGGAGGCTGAGGCTATCCTGAGCTACTGGGAGTTCTAGGTCAGCCTGCTCACTTTCTTGTCCTATCTTTGTAAAAGTCAGATTCTGGAGGCAATAAACGGGCCCACCCCCCTTCCCTTCTGAGAGCTAATCACTATTAACACAGCCCGCAGCTGACAGGACAGACAGTGTGACACAACTCAGAGACAGGAATTCAAACAGCAGGCGGCAGTGTCTGAACTTGGTGCTAATTACAGAGAAGTGAGGTGGGTGAACTCGGTGCCATGGCAGCGGTGACGCTTTGTAGCATCCCCTGCTCGTCATTCCATCCATTATTACAAGGTCTCGCCTGGGACAACCTTAATTCCTTGGTTTGAGGGATCTTCCCCCTGCCTTCGCCTCTCAAATGTAGGACTGCCTCTAGGCGTCACCGCTGGGCCTGGCTTCACCTTCTGTCTTCTGTCTGCCACTGACGCCCGCCCCCCTCAGTCCCCAGATGCCAAGGGCAGAGTCTGGTGTCTGTCCCACCTTGCCCTGTGCCCGCCCCTGTGCCTCCCCGCTTTCCAACACTCGCATTTCTGCCACCGGGCGGCTGATACTTCACTGCCACAGTGGACTTCAGAAACAATGTCTGAGCAATTAATCCTCACCCCTGCGGCAACCGCTGGTGGCGACTTTGTGGCCGTGTCCGCGGGAGGAAGGGCGTCCTGTTGCAGGCTCACCTAGAGGACGCACAGTGCGCGCTAAAGGCCTCACGGGTCCCACGAATTTCTCCTTGCTCCCCCGCCCCAGCCCCGCTCCAGTAGAGGTAAACAAAGAAGAAGCCTAGAGCCCAAGAGAGCAAGGGCGAAGCTGCGCAAGAAAACACGGATTCGGCAGAGGAGGTTGCTCAGCAGCTGCCACGTTTTCGGGCTTGCGCCGCGCTCTGGCTTCAGTCCCCAGCACTACAGGGAGTCGGGGTGGTGATCGCAGCACCGGGGAGCAGGTTCAAGGTCATCCTCAGCTACATACTGCCCTCAAGACCAGCCTGCGAGGGAGACCTTGTTCCCAACGGGGGAGGGGGCTGGACACTGGTGCGCCTTTAACCCTGGCATGCGAGACAGACACAGGTGGACCCCTAAGTAGGAGGCCAGCTCGGTCTGTAGAGTAAGCAAGTTCCAGACCAGCCATACATAGGAAAGAATCTGCCTCAAGAGAAGAGGAGGAGGGAGGGAGGGAGGGAGGGAGGGAGGGAGGGAGGGAGGGAGGGAGGGAGAGAGGGAGGGAGGGAGGGAGGGAGCGAGGGAGACAGATCCACCTACCTTTGCCTCCCATGTTCTGGGATTAAGGGCATGTGCCACACATCCAGCTTGCTTGTGTTTATTAATATTTATTAAATCAAAGTGTGTGTGTGAGTGTGTTTGTGTGTGAGTGTGTGTGAGTGTGTGTGAGAGTGTGTGAGTGTGTGTGAGTGTGAGTGTGTGTGTGTGAGCTCGTGTGTGAGTGTGTGTGTGAGTGTGTGTGAGTGTGTGTGAGTGAGTGTGTGTGAGTGAGTGTGTGTGTGTGTGTGTGTGTGTGTGTGTGTGTGTGTGTGTGGGCAATGTTTAGGAGTCAGTCATCTCCCATCTGCCACAGGGACACAACTCAGGTTATAAAGCTTTGCAGCGAGTGCCTTTGTTGGCTAAACCATCACACCAACTGGCTTTTTGTTCTTTTTCTGTTTTAAAGAAATCAGTCATACTTCCTTCTTACAAAAGGGATGATGCTGGCTGCCAAAACTTAAGCATAAATAAACTAACTTCCCTTGCCCTATTTTACTTAAGTGAATTATAAATTCTCAATGTGTCCCATAAAACAATTATTCCTAGAACAACTTTTATTCCTAGAACTTTTCTTGTTTTCTTTCATTATATTTCCTGAATGCATACCGACATAAAAGTAAGCTATTTGTGATTAGACACAGCTCTTCAGCTATAGTCTTGGCACTCAGGAGGCAGAGGTAAGAGGATCTCTGAGTAAACTTCAGGACAGCCAGAGCCACATAAGGAAACCCTGTCTCAAAAATAAATGAATGTATTTATTTATTGCAGTTAAAGGCTGGGAATTCTAAGACTTAGGGACACACATCTGGTAAGACCTTTGTGCATTGTCATCCTGGATAGAAACTAGAACAAGAAACTGAGAGATCTAAATTTACCTTTCCTCTGTTTGGCTGTCTGTTGCCTTTGGAGACAGGCCCTTGTGATTTAGCCCAGCCTGGACGCAAATTCCTGATCCTCTTGCCCTGGTGTCCAAATACTGGGAGTTTCCGGTGTGCACAACTACACCTAGCTCCCCGAATTCACTCTCGTAACAAATCCATTGTCGCTATAGTGAACCCGCTCCTGCAAATAACATGAGTCTGGCTCACTTCTCCACACGGCTACACTGAAGCCTCAGTTTCCAACACACGGACTCTGAGGGCTGCACTGACCATGGCATCGACATTGGGACACAGATTAATGGGAGAGCACTTGCCCAGCACGCACAAGGCCCCGAGTTTACTTTCCAGTCCCCAAACAATAAATAAATAAATCATCAGGGCTGGAGAGATGGCTCAGTGGTTAAGAGCACTGGCTAATCTTCCAGGGCTCCTGAGTTCAATTGCAAGTGGCTCACAGCCATAGAGTGGGATCCGACGCCCTCTTCTGGCGTAAAGGTGTACATGCAGACAGAGCACTCCTACATGAAATACACAAACCTTTTTTAAAAATATAAACTCATAAGCCAAGGACTCATCAGTAGATAAATGGATAAATAAAGTTGCGATAACTCGGGTAAGTGCATACAATGGGGCGTTACTGAGCCCTAAAGAGGAGGGACGTTCTGGCACATGGTATAACACAGATGATTCTTGAGGGCATTATACTGAGGTGAATAAACTATCACACAAATACCGTATGATCCCACTTACATGCGGTGCTAATGAGTGGCTGAAATCAGATACACAAAGACGGAGAAGGCGAAGCGAGAGTCTGCTTCAACGTGGTGGTAGGACACCTGCCAGTATTTAGGGACAGACACAGAGTCAGGAGTTCAAAGCCAGCCTCAGCCATATACTGAGTTTGGGGCCAGTCTGGGCTATATGAGACTAACAAAACAAAACAAAAAAAAAATCACCACTAACAACAAAAGTCACCAGTGCCCCAGAAGATGCAAGCAAATAATACCAAGGTCTTGACCCCAGCTGAAGCTGTCAAACTCTTAAAAGCCCAAATCACTGGATTTTCCAAAAAGCTCTAGACACATGTGCATGGCCCTCTGCAGCCAAAGACCAGGCCCAGGGCTCAGACCTCAAAAGGAAAAGAGGAGAGAAAAGGGGAGGGGAGGAGAGGAGGGGAGGGGAGGGGAGAACAGGGCAGGGGAGGGGAGGGGAGGAGGGAGGAGGGGAGGGGAGAACAGGGGAAGAGAGGGGAGAACAGGGGAGAACATGGGAGGGGAGGGGAGGGGAGGGGAGAACAGGGGAGGGGAAAAGAGATTCCAAAGAACTCTGAGCGGACCCGGGAGGTGGTGGGCGTCTGTAGCCCAGCGCTCGGGATAAAGGCAGAGTCGGAAGTGTTAATGGGGAGGACGGGGAGACAGACACACTCAGCTGTATCCCCAGCACTCAGCAGAATCCACGTTCATCCTTGGCTATGGCCAGCTCAAGACCAGTCTAGACTACTCGAGATTTGCCTTTTAAAAGAAAGTATGTTAATAAGCATTCTCCATGGGCGATATACGAATGGTTAACAGGCACATGAAGTAGAAATGAACGTCAGTAGTCATCAGAGAAATGAAAACCCACCCCACAGTGAGCCGTTCCCACCTGCTAGAAAGGGTTAATAGCAAGCGGGGACTAAGTGGACAAGTTGACCCTTACACACGGCTGTGAGAATCTCACCTAATGCAGCTACTGTAGAAAACAGCTTCCCGGTGCCGAAAAAGTCAGAGAGCTGCCCGCTGCCCTTGCATACACCCCAGAGAATCAAACCTCATTCACTCAGTGCATGCACCCCAGAGAATCAATCAAACCTCATTCACTCAGTGCATGCACCCCAGAGAATCAAACCTCATTCACTCAGTGCATGCACCCCAGAGAATCAAACCTCATTCACTCAGTGCATGCACCCCAGAGAATCAAACCTCATTCACTCAGTGCATGCACCCCAGAGAATCAAACCTCATTCACTCAGTGCATACACGAAGGATCCAAGTTCACCCTTCACCGTAGGAGACGATGGAGACAGTCCAGGAGCCCATCGAGAAAAGGAGGCTAACACAAACAGCGGGGTCCTATTGAGCCCTACAAACAGTGAGGACTTTCCTCTTCCAGCCCTCAGGTCACACCCCGTCACTGAGAGTCAGGGCGGGAGCCGGCAGGCGGGAGCTGGAGCAGAGACGATGGAGGAACGCTGCCCACTGGCTGTCCCCAGGGTCATGTTCAGTTACCTTACACAACCCAGAGCCTCCTGCCCAGGGTGGCGCCACCCGCAGTAGCTGGGCCCTCCCCCACCAATCATCAATTAGTAAAATGCCCCACACACTTGCCTACAATCTGATGGAGGCAATTTCTCAACTGGGATTCCTCTTCCCAGATAACAGTATCTGTGTCAGGTTGACCAAAAAAACTCACCAGGGCACATACTAAATCAAAGAAGCTACTCACAGATGACCAGACATTTTACCGTACAGTCTGTGAATATGGAGTGTTCAGAGTAGGGAAAGTCCCGAGAAGCAGGAAGTAGATTAGCGGGCGGCTAGTTCAGAGAAACCAGGAGACGATAGATAAGGGATGTATAAGACAGCTTTCTGTTGCTGTGACAAAACAGCAAAGATAAGGACAGAGTTTATTCAGAGGGTTCTGTCCAGGGTCATTTGGCCTTTGTCTGGGCCTGGACAGACCAGCTAGTTATGGTGGAAGCGTACGATGAAGGGGACCTGTTCGCCTCATGGTCCCCAGGAGACACAGAGAGAAAAAGAGGGAAGGCTGGGTCTCAATGGCTCCCTCAACAGCATGCCCTCAGTGGCTTACCTTCCTCAAGGACCCCGCCTCTCACAGGCTCCACACCTGCCACGGGCTTGGGGCCACGTCCCCAAACACACAAGCTTTGGGAGACATTCCAACTGTAACAGAGAAGAGAGAAATGAAAATGTTATAGCAATGCTGTAAGAACTGGCTGCGGAAACTGAAGACAGTTACGAGGGCTGCCTGCTCTTCTAGAGGGCCCAGGTTCGAGTCCAGCCCCCACATGGTCCTCACAGCCATCTGTAACCAGTCCAAGGGGATCCCATGCCTTCTGGCCTCCAAATCCACGACACAAATGTGGTACACAGACGTACATTCAGTCAAAACACACATACACATAGAATAATTTTTTTAAAAGAAGTAAATACATTTAAAAAAAACTGTTTATGGTAAAAGTTATGCAATTCTGCAAATATACTAAATATCACCAACCTATACTCTTTTAATGGATACATTGTGTGCTGTGAAAGTTATAGTTCAATAAACATGTTTTGAACACTAACTTTAAACACTTTTTTTAAGCCAAATATTATTACACAAAAATACTGTAATTACTTCTGGTACTGAAACCAAAGAGGTACTCCCACTGCCAATATTCCTGGAGGAAACACAGTCCCGATGACAATGACATCCCTCTGGAAATGAGCAATAATCAAGCCAGAGACCTTCTTAGAGTGTTCCTCAGTACAAGCGACCGCCAAGGAAGAGAAACGGCGAATGCCCAGAAAGACAGCAGATGGCTAGAGCAGGCGGTCCATACCCACCAGCAGCAACAACAGCTGCGCTCCATAAATTAGCTCTTCACTCTAGAGATACAACGCACCCCCTACCCCGAATGGGACTGGCCCTTTTTAACTTCCACAAGTGGTTTCTGTATGCTCACAGCTGTGCAGCTCTCAACGCTAATTTTTAAGAATATTTTTATCCCAAAGAAACTCCTGTGCACAGTTGTGGGATTTTTTTTTTTTTTTTTGGCATAAATTGAGGACCCCAAGGGTCCAGGGATGAAGGAACAGGTTAGACCATCTTCCCCAGGGGTGACTGGGTCACGGGTTGAGGGACACCTGTGTCTTACCCAGTTCTGGCTGTGACTTACATCTCTCATGATGAAAACTCTGTCCGTAAGTTCCTCTTGCTGAGAACCCTAAATATCCTACATTTTACATAAAAAGAAATCAATAAAGACGCTCTTGAGCTAATATGCCTTGAAGTCATACAGTACGAAAACTGTCAGTATGTTAGCCAGGCAGTAATGGCGCACACCTTTAATCCCAGCACTTGGGAGGCAGAGGCAGGCGGATCTCTGTGAGTTCGAGGCCAGCCTGGTCTAGAGTTCCAGGACAGGCTGCAAAGCTACACAGAGAAAGTCTGTATCGAAAGAAAAGAAGAAACCATCAGTATTCTGACTGGACAGCTACTGAATCATTAAGGCAGGTTCCCAGGAAGTTGTGGATGAAGCAACAGGTACCTCATGTCAGCCTGACTTCACAGATTTTCACCCGACTGTCTCTGCTTTTCTTAAATTATTGTTCTCTTTCCAAGTGCTTTTTAAACTTTTTTTATTCATTATCTTTACATCCAATCCCAGTTCCCCCTCCCTCCCCTCCTTCTGCTCCCCCCACGTCCCTCCACCTCCCGTCTGGTCCTCGGAGAGAGTAAGGCCTCCCCCAGGAAGTCTACTAAGTTTGTCCCATCATCTCATTGAGGCAGGACCAAGGCACCTCCCCTCCCCCACGCCCCTGTGTCTGGGCTGGGGAAGGCATCTCTCCACATAGAGGCTCCACTAAGTCAGTTTGTGCATTAGAGTTAGGTCTTGGAGACAGGGTCTCGTGTGTACCAGGCTCACCTTGAACCCCTATACAGCAGAAGATGCCTTTGCCCTTCTCTGACCCTCCTGCCTCTACGTTCGAGCTGGATTATGTGTTTGTCAGCACAGCTGGTGTATGTAGAACCTGGGATCGAACCCAGGGCTCCTTGTACACTAGGCAAGAGCTTATAGCCCTTTATTCTTAAGCTTGCCTAATAATTATAAACTATTATGAAATCAGATATAATTTAGACTTTGAATACACATTCTAGTTTGTTTTTGTTTTGCTTTGGTTTTCAAGACAGTCTCTCTTCAGGCTGAGCATCAGTTGCCATCCTCCTGCCTCAACCTCTGAGAACTCAAATTACAGGTATGCACCACCACACATAGCTCCTAGTGCATATTCACTGTGTAACTGCACACTGAGCCTTGTGTGTGGTGAGTGACTACATGATGAGATTACACAATGCCTGGTAAGGTCTGACACCTTGGCATTCATCACTTAATGTTATGCTGTTACTATTGTCAGCATCATTGTGTGTATGGGGATTTTGTCTGCATGTCTGTCTGTGCACCACATGCCTTCAAGGACAGAGAGGACATTGAATCCCTGCGAAGTAGAGTTACAGATAATTGTGAGACCGCGTGGGTGCTGGGCACCAAACCTGAGCCCTCTACAAGAGCAGCCAGTGCTCTTAACCACTGAGCTGTTTCTCTATTTCCCATTCTTATTTTTAAATAAACATATTAGGTAAATTCTAAAGGACCATACCCTGAGTTTTAAATTTTACTTTTTAAATATACATATATATATATAAATATATATATAAAAAACCATA